>NIUQ01004407.1:0-13905 GCA_002796945.1 Plectus sambesii
TTTGCCACGCAGTCGCGTGCCTCTGCCATCGATCTGTGAAAGCAATTGTTATCTCAAATGCAACCGCATTGTTTCGAGATAAAATATTACGTGCACATCTCGTCCATGTCGTCAAGCTGTTTGCCGTAGTTTGCCTTATTGCTAAGGTTGATTGCTTGGGTAACATTACCGCGATTGTCGACGCACTTCTTGAAGCACGGAGAGTTCATGTTCTGCAGGTTTTTGAATATCGAATTGCCAGCTAAAATCGTATCCAAATTATTAATCGAAAAGCAAATGCAAATTATAACAGCACTTACAAACGCCCACTAGGAGGACAGCGGTCAGAGCCAGACCAAAAGTGCCAGACATCTTGTCAAGTGATTGCAGATTTGCTCAAACTTGGAAAAAACTGCGGTCTGAGAATGCGAAGAAATAAGCAAGGCCGCCAACCGCGATGAATCGAGAAACAAGACAAGAAGAGAAAATCCAAGTGCCGATCAGTTTGGCGAGCGAGGACGGTGACGAGGGCGACTGGTTTGCACGACTATTCACAGGTCGACAACAAGGATGCTCTTTGGCTGAAAATTATAATGCAGATTAATGTTGATGAATCATGATTGGCCTAGGGTGGCAAATTGTCGACCGCAACCGGTCAGCGCCTTCTTATTATAAAGGTTTTGAGAATGACGTGAGATTTTTTTATCCAGTGCCATCAGCTGCATGCCTGTTCTGCAGCCCAAAGCCAAGGTGACTCATCATTTTATTGCCACCAAGAAAACAAACCTCACGCATTTTATTGCAGTCTGCAAATAAAGATGAAATTTTCACTGAATTGCAGTTATATTGGGAGCACTGGGCCGTTGCTCACTACAGTTCCGCATTGTTTGCCTATGAACCGGATAGTTTTATTTTTTATTTAGTAATGATGAAGTCTGCTTCCTGGAAAAGTCGTTTCGCAGGAAAACTGAACAACGTCATAGAAGTTACGCGTCAACAACAGTACACGACAATGTCATTATTGAGTGTTTCATGCTGAGACGAGAATGTTTGGCGTCAAACACACTTGGATAATACCAAACGCGTGCGCAGTTTTGTCAGACGCTAGCATGGAAGGCATAAATACTAGGAAAGTGCTATCTATCAGTTTTACGCTGCAAAATGCAAAAGTTTTTGCGGTCTGCTCGCTACCTCCCTGCTACTGTCGATTGACAATTACCGTTCCTTCCTACTGCTGACCTTCTAATCCGTGCATTGCATCAAGAAAACAGCTACGATAACATTTCATGGGGTCAAATGAAGTTGAAGTGTACTTTGCGGCGCTTTACAAATTCACGACAATTGGGTGATTGTTTCACCTTCACATTTCTAACAACAACAACCAATCAAGGAAAGAAGAAACGTACAGAACAAAGTTGACAGATGCAAATCAATGACATAACATAATTTTTACTGCATAAATCTATCTTCACTATTCCGATAGTGGAAACTTCGAGGCATCAAAAAGAAAGTTTAGGGTCTAGAAGGAATCTTCGCGCCATCCAATAGTTTGTTTCTCGACGAGTTTTTTGAAGACACCATCTTCGATGCTCATCAGATCTTCGAATGTTCCCAGCTCGACAATCGCTCCTTTATCGATTACAAAGATCTGATAAGTTTCAAAATGTTCTCTTTTGCAGCTTCATCTTGAATAATTGCTACATGTTTTCGATTGGTGCAAGATCAGGCGACATTTCCAATGTTTTATGAAATAAGCCTTAGGTCATACCGAAAATGATGAACGATATTGAATGAATGGACATTTTTTTACAATTGAAACGCAGCACAATGAATTCTAAGCGTAAATTATGCGTGACTATTACAATATACACTGGGTCCCATTTCATAAAACGATTGCACTTTACGACTACTGCGAATATAACTTAGAAAAATGAGGCGATTGCTCTGCTGCGAAATACCCACGACATCACAGCTAATCAATTGTCGCACCCTCCGGCGAATATGACCGCAGCAGTTGTAATTTTGTCAGCTTCATAAAACAGACCACTGCCCGTCTTGTCGGCAGCCGGGAAATGCTCACAAAGAGTATTTAACAACAATACATGAAAGCGTACAATAGCATAAATTATTCGGCTCAAGCTGCAAGCTTCTTTTTCAGCTGAACAAGTTCACGATTCAACTTTTCAATTTGCTTGTTCAAGTTTCTTTCTTTTTCTTCCAACAAACGCTTTTCACTGAGATCAATTTTGCTCTCTTTTTCATGCTGTTTTTCCAGTGATGACAATGATTTTATCACTGAAAATAAGCCCATAGAGAACTCTGCTATCAATTGGTAAATAAAGCGCTATAAGATTTCGAAAACAAATGACTTATTCCGTTACCTTCTTCGTTTGATGACTCTGACGAGGTATTTTCGGTCTCGCTGAAGAGCTCGGTGGGTTTAAACATGTAGTGGCACTCCTTGGGCAGTATGCAGTTTAGCATCTTTCTCATTCCGAATTGGTTCAAATCCTCATTCATGGCAGTCAAAACTTCTTCAGTGAATTGCTGCATGAAAGAGCCGGCGGTGGGATCGGACTGTCGACAGAGCTCGCCGAACGAGTCCCGGCTACAGCGCGCATGGCACTTGGCAATCCTGAAAATATTCACATTTGCTCATTATGCCTTTTCAGTTTTAAACTGAACGCTTTCGAAATCGCATCGATTTTATGGCTTAGATGTATAACTAACTTAAAGTATGCATGGTCCAATTATGATCGTGAAACGTGGGCGGTTTTTGATGCGACAGTCCGACTTTCGTTCTCTCATGTAGTTTTAGACATTTATTCAAAATTTAGGAAACTAAAATATGATAAAAATTGTTTCTCGTTATATCGCTAATAACTGCACTTCGCTTGTATGGGTTACGNTGTAGTTTTAGACATTTATTCAAAATTTACGAAACTAATATATGATAAAAATTGTTTCTCGTTATATCGCTAATAACTGCACTTCGCTTGTATGGGTTAAGTCTGGCCGGTCCCAAATTGTCGGCCTCTTGAATTTTGCACAGAGCAAAAAATTGTTTATGACGGCAAATCGCTCAGATCGATCGAACTCTGCCTGCCCTCCATTTGCAGTGTAAATAGTTTCTACTGCATGCGTGTAGAATTTGATTTGAAAGCATTGCATATAAAGCGGAAATGGCATGTTCTTCAAAACTGTTAAGTGGGGAATCAAAGAGACTTTAGAGAAAAAGGCCAGCTTACGTGCACACTCCACCCAACGTGTCGAAGATTGCAGAAAGGTTGAAGGCGTTCGTTCTGTTTAAAGAGACGGCCGTTCCCTGCAGATCTCCGGTCATTTCTTTCATAGAGCCGCACATCTTATTGCATCGCTCATGGGTTGCATTGGCCTGCTCTTTGTAGCAGGCTGTATGCTGCTTCATTTCTGAAGCGAAAGTTTATTTGGAGTATGAAATGGCAGACACAAACCAGCACGCCTCTCCTCGGAGCAAACCGATCTCATTGTCTTCATGTCAAATGGATTGAATGGGACGTTGCATTTTGCCACGCAGTCTCGTGCCTCGGCCATCGATCTGTGAAAGCAATTAATCGTCTCAAATGCAGCCGCATTGTTTCCGGATTAAATATTACGTGCACATCTCGTCCATGTCACCAAGCTGTTCGGCGTAGTCCGTCGTATTGCGAAAGTTGATTGCATGGGTAATATTACCGCCATTGTCGACGCACTTCTTGAAGCACGGAGAATTCATGTTCTGCAGGCTTCTGAACATCGAATTGCCAGCTAAAAGCGTATCCAAATTATTAATCGAAAATTAAACGTAAACTATAACAGCACTTACAAACGCCCAATAGGAGGAAAGCGGTCAGAGTCATACCAAAAGTGCCAGACATCTTGTCAAGTGATTGTAGAATTGCTCAACTGCGGTATGAGAATGCGAAGAAATAGGCAAGGCCGCCGAACGCGATAAATTGAGAAACAAGACAAGAAGAGAAACTCCACGTGCCGATCAATGTGGCGTGCGACGACGGTGACGAAGGCGACTGGTTTGCACGACTATTCACAGGTCGACAACAAGGATGTTGTTGGGCTGAAAAGAATAGTACACATTAATGTTGTTGAATCATGATTGGCCTAGGGTGGGAAATCGTCGACTGCTACCGGTAAGCGCCTTCTTAATATAATGGTTTTGAGAATGACGTGAGATGATTTTGATCCAGTGTCATCAGCTGCGTGCCTGCTGTGCAGCCTAAAGCTAAGGTGACTCTTCGTTTTATTGCAGTCAACAAATAAAGAAGACATTTTCACTGAATTCCAATTATATATAGAGTATTGGGCCGTTGTTTTCCACAGTTCCTTATTGTTTGCCTATGAACCGGATAGTATTATTCTTTATTTAGCAATGATACAGTCGGCGTCCCATAATAGTCGTTTACCAAGAATATCGGACGTCAGAGAAGTCACGCGTCAACAACAGTGCACAAAAATATCATTACGGAGTGTTTTATGTTGAGACGAGAATGTTTGGCGTCGTAAATACTTGGATGATACGAAACGCGTGCGCAGTTTTGTCATATGCTCGCCTTGAATACGCGAATGCGACATAAAAGTCATGTCTCTCACTTTTGCGCTACAAAATGCAGAAGATCTTGCGGTATGCTCGCTACCTCGATGCCATTGTTGGTTAAACTTACTGTTTCTTTCAATCGCTGACCTTTTAATGGATGCAATGCATCAGGGAACAGTGAAGATAACATGGGGTAGGTACACATGAAGTCGAAGTGTAACTTGCGACGCATTACAAATTATCAATAAATGGGTGATTTTTTTCACTTCAAATTTCTCACAAAAACGACCAATCAAGGAGAGAAGTAGAGTCCAGAACAAAGTTGACAGATGCAAATCAATGACATTACATAATTTTTACTGCATAAATCAATCATTGCTGTTCCGCGTTGTGGAAACTCCAAAGCTTCATAAAGAAAGTTGAGAGTCTAGAAGGAATCTTCACACCATCCAATAGTTTGTTTCTCGACGAGTTTTTTGAAGACACCATCTTCGATGCGCAACAGATCTTCGAGTGTTCCCAGCTCGACAATCGTTCCTCTGTCGATTACAATAATCTGATAAGTTTCAAAATGTTCTCTTTTGCACTTTCCCCTTGAATATTTGCTACACTTTTTCGATTGGTGCTTGGTTGGGTGACATTTCAGTTGTTTCATGAAATTGGCCCTGGATCGTACCGAAAACGAAGATGACAGCAAATAGAAGGGTAACGGGACGGATCAACATCTTGCAACTCAGAGCGGTTTATGGCAATCGTTCTCTCTCTCTCTCTCTCTCTCTCTCTCTCTCTTTCTGTGGACAATAAATAGGTAGACGGCGTAGGTTAAGCGCAAACGAGCGATTGCCGCCAGCTGGTTGGTTGGTGGACGATAAGCCGACCTCGAATGCATGTACTGCGTTCATTTGGACTAGTTTCTAGCAGGAAATAGTACTCCATCACGTGCGGTGGCGTCAGATGTTGACTGGGAAAGGTTGGTTTTGTCCGTTTGGGAGTCATCGTTGCATGGTGCGCTGTGTGGGATGTTGAATGAATGAACATTATTTTACAATTGACACGCAGCACAATGAATTCTAAGCTTAAATTATGCGTGACCATTACAGTATACACTGGGCCCTATTTCATAAAACGGTTGCACTTTACGACTGCTGCGTTTATAACCACGGGAGACTGAGGCAATTGCTTAGCTTCAGAGTGCTCCTGACGTCACAGCTTATCAATTGTTGCGCCTCCGCAATTTTGATTACAACAGTTGTAATTATAACAGTTTCATAAAACAGACCACTGCCGGTCAAGTCAGCAGTCGCGAAATGCTAACACAGAGTATTTAACAGGAGTATGTGAAATTATACAATAATTTAAATAATTCGGCTCATTCTGAAAGCTTCTTGTTCAGCAGGTCAAGTTCAAGGTTCAGCTTTTCGATCTGCTTGTCCAAGTTTCTTTCTTTTTTATCCAACAAGCGCAGTTCGCTCTGATCTACTTTGCTCTCTTTTCCTTGTTGTTCTTCCGTCGATGACATTGACTTGAACACTGAAAAAAAGCAGTTGAGCATTTCTACTACCAGTAGAGAAATAAATGCATTATTACGTTCGGAAAACAAATTACTCATTCCGTTTTCTTCTTCGTTAGACGATTCCATTGAGGTTGTTTCGGTCTCGTTGAAGAGCAGGCCAGGGCTGAACATGTAGTGGCACTCCTTGGGCAGCATGCCTTTCATGAACTTTCTCATTCCGAATTGGGTTAAGTCCTCATTCATGGCGGTCAAAGTGTCTTCAGTGAATTGTTGCATGAAAGAGCCGGCGGTGGGATCGGACTGTCGACAGAGCTCGTCGAACACGTCCCGATTGCAGCGCGCGTGACATTTAGCCATCCTAAAACGATCCGTTTTCGCTCACTATGCGATTCCCACTTTAAATTCAGCACTTTTCAAATCACATTATTGCTTGGCTTACATAGAGAGCTGATTTGAATCAGCTCGTAATTTTAAAAAAATCAACTGAAATCTTGTTTGCGCTAATAATGATAGGTAAGAGTTTTTGATTCGACAGTCCGCTGTCGTTCTCTATTGTTGTTTTGGATACTTAGTCTTTTTCCTCTGAAAAAGTCAGAAAATATATTTATACTGATATTACTTACACCGGCCTAAACCTGCTGACCATCCATTTACTAGCAAAAATTAATCTTACCATATGCGCGTAAAATTTGATTTGAAAAGCGCCACATGTAAAGCGGAAATGGCATATCAATTAACACAGTAATGTAGGGAGTCAGAATGATTGTGAAAAGAAAAGGTAGCTTACGTGCACACGTCGCCCATCGAGTCAAAGAGGCTAGAGAGGTCAAAGTCCTTCGTTGCGTTGATGGTAATGACCGTTCCTTGCAGGTCTCCGGCGCTCTCTTCCATCGAGCCGCACATCTCATTGCAGCGCTCGGTGGTTGCGTTACCCTGATCTTTATAGCAGGCAGAATGCTTCTTCATTTCTGGAGCGGAAACAAATTAGAATATGATATGAAATGATCGACACAAACCAGCGCGTTTCTCCTCGGAGCAAATCGATTTCATTGTCTTCATGTCAAACGGATTGAATGGAACGTTGCATTTGGCCACGCAGTCGCGCGCCTCTGCCATCGATCTGTGAAAGCAATCATTATCTCAGTTGCAACCGCATTGTTTCGAGATTAAATATTACGTGCACATCTCGTCCATGTCGCCTAGCTGTTTGCCGTAGTTCGTTGTCTTGCCAAAGTCGACTTCTAGCGTCATATTTTCGACTTTGGAGACACACTTTGTGACGCACGGCGAATCCAAATTCTGCAGATTTTTTAACATCGGGCTGCCAGCTGAAAACGCATCCAAATTTATTAATCATAAGGTAAATGACAATAGCAATAACACTTACAAACGCCCACTAGGAGGACAGCGGTCAGCGCCAGACCAATCATCTTGTCAAGTAACTGTGAATTTGTTGAGGCTGGGAAACAGTTGCGGTCTGAGAACGCGAAGAAAAAAGCAAAGCTGCCGAACGCGACGAATCGAGAAACACGACAAGAAGAGGCAGTCCGCGTGCCGATTGGTTTGGCGTGCGAGGGCGTCGACGAGAACGACCGGTTTGCGCGACGATTCACAGGTCGATGACGGCAGATTCGCAGGTTGACGACAGTGACGTTGTTGGGTTGAAAATAATAGCGCGGATTAATGTTGGTGAAACATCATTGGCCTGGGGTGGCAAATCGTCGATTTCGATTGTTGGTAGGTCACTGTCTCTTTATAAGGGCGGTTTTGCGAATGACGTGAGATGTTCATGACCCGGTGACTTCTGCTGCGTGACTGTTGTGCAGCCCAAGGCCACGAAGGACACTTCATTTCATTGATCCCACAAAACAAACGCCATTCATCTCACTACAGTCTGCAAATAAAGAGCACATTTGCACTGACTTGCAGTCATATGGGGAGCTCTGGGCTGTCGCTCACTGCAGTTTCTTTTTTGTTTGTATACGAAGCGAATGGTGCATGCATTATTCATTGATGATGGAATCGGCGTCCCGAAATAGTTGGATCACAAGCAAATAGGGATAACGTCACAGAGTCATACGCCAATAACAGTACACAACAATAACATTACGTAGTGTTTCTTGTTGAGGAGAGAACGTTTCGGCGTTTAACGTACTTGGATAAAACCAGATGTTTGTGGAATTTTGTTAAACGCTCGCCTTGAATGCGTGAATGTTACGGAACTGCTACGTCTTTCACTATTGCGTTGAAAAATGCAGAAGTTCTTGCGGTATCATAGCTACCTAACTGCCACTGTTGGCTGATCTGATCCTCTCTTCCATTCGTTGACCTCTTAATCGAAGAATTGTAATAAAAAACAGCTGCGATGACATTTCATGGGGTCAAATGAAGTTGAAGTGTAACTTGCTGCGCTTTACAAATTCACGACAATTGGGCAATTTGTTTTCACTTCACATTTCTCACAACATCAACCAATCAAGGAAAGAAGAAACGTACAGAACAAAGTTGACAGATGCAAATCAATGACATTAAATAATCTTAACTGCATAAATCGATCATCATTATTCCGATAGTGGACACTCCGAAGCATCATAAAGAAATTTGAGGGTCTAGAAGGAGTCTTCGCGCCATCCAATAGTTTGCTTCTCGACGAGTTTTTTGAAGACACCATCTTCAATGCGCATCAAATCTTCGAATGTTCCCAGCTCGACAATCGTTCCTTTGTCGAGGACAGCGATCTGATCAGCGTGCTTGATCGTCGACAGTCTGACAAAGATAATAATGTGAGTACTGCAACCTTCTAGAAAAAACTAAAACCGCACCCTATAAATACTTAAAACGCGCCCTATGTCTGATATTTTCAGCATGTGAAGTTCAAACATAGGGCGCTTTTGAAGACTACGAAAACTTAGGGCGCGTTTTTATTGTTGTCCCAACCTTTTAGTGGGAACGCAACCGATAAGAGCGAGCGGCTTCTTAACGTAACGAACAGTAAAGCCAACAATACAAAGAGAAAACTGAGAGAGACTATGGAAGAGAATGTGCGACCACTTGGGATGAGGGACAGAAGTCTAGGAAGTTTATTGTCAATAGGGATTTTAATTTTGTTACTTGCGTTCAACTAAAAGTCATCTGCATTATTGCCGTATGAATGATTTCACTAAGCGTGGTCTAATTTAGCACTTTTGTATCACTAGAGCAAAAGTGCCAGATATTCGATCTGAGATGCAGAACTAGAATAGACTTCTTTTGCATTGTACAACATCTACGTCGCTGATATACAACGCTTTAAAAACACTGGAAGATCCGAGAATAATGTGTAGAAACATAGAGGATGGTCTAATATATATTTTTTTCGTATGAATATCCCGAGTCAAACAACAAGTTGGTCTAATTTTTGTTATCGATGACGTTGAACCTTCATCTCGCATTTGTTTTTAACAAAGCGCGCTCTTGATTATCGAGAATACGCAAAAAAAGAGTAGGTCTCACGCTATTTGTATTACAGAAATGCTCAATCTGATATGGATTTGCCATGTTTGCTCTAAAACTTGATCTCTTAGTGCGAAATATAAATAATTACCATAATATGCAAATTATAAAAACAGAAGCTTACCGATGGGCGATAATGAGTACAGTTTGATGGCTGTTTGCCAGCAACTTGCTCAGGGCCTGGCGCACCAAGTATTCGCTGGTGGCATCCAATGCGCTCGTAGCTTCGTCCATTACCAGAATGCGTGGATTCTGGAAAAGAACAAGCATAAGTCATTCTAAACTTCAATTAAGAGCAGTTTTCGTACTCTAAAGTTGGAGATGGTTTTAAAGTAAAAGCCGAGTACCGTATTTACGGAATTAGTAGCACACGCTAAAATAGTAGCACATGTGCCACTATTTTTCCCGTATTGACCGGGGTCAGGACTATCTCAGAGCCGATGATGATGTTAGTGATTGCGATTTGGTAGTCTTTTAGCAACTGTGAACTGAAATTTTCTAAAACGTAGCTATTTTTTCATTAAATACCATTTTCCGTGTCCTAATGATGATGAATTATGTTGAGGAAGAGGTTGAACTAATGGTGGTACATAGTATAGAGAGGGTTGAAATAATAGTGGCACTCGCGAAAATAGTAGCACAGGGTAGAGGGGGATCGAAACAATAGTAGCACTGTGCTACTATTTCCATAAATACGGTAAGAGTTGTTCAAATTTCCTCTCAATATGTAACATCCGATTTTTATCATTTCCTTACCATGATGAGCGCTCTAGCAATGGCGATCCGCTGTTTCTGACCGCCGCTGAGCATCGAGCTACCGAGCTCGCCCACGAGCGTCTGGAAGCCATCCGGAAAATCGTGGATGAACTCCAGAGAGTTCGACTGCTGCGCGGCTTGCTGTACGCGCCCATTTTCCACCTCTTCAGCCTTCTCTGCCCCGTACGCTATATTGTTCCATATCGTCGTGGAGAACAGCACTGGTTCCTAAAACGAATGATTACCCGATTACGGTAGGCTGCATATAGATAACAAGCGTTGGATGTTTAATGTGTCGCAGTCTGTTGTTAACGTGTAAACAATGCATCAGCTTAACTGACCTTCCGCACGATTCTGCTCGAGGTCTGGTCGAAGTAGCTTCTTAATCGTTAACCGATTAAAATATCAGGACATTTGGTTGTTTCATGCGTATTCTAATTGCAATTGCCACGAAACGTAAGATTTCGAAAAATGTAACATAATAGCATTAATGATGGCTTATTTGACGTCGATCGTTTAAGGAAGATTCCTAACTGGCGCATTCGTAGGATGCTAAAAGGGAGTATTTTTGTATAACTCGTAGCAACTCGCTAATAATGAGATCACTCATTGTTTCCCTTGCCGTCAATAATCGAACACCTACCTGGCTTACTGTACCAATCTGCCGACGCCACCACGACGGATCATACTCTTTCAGGTCTACGCCATCCACCGTGATTCTGCCTTGATCAGGATCGTACAGACTGAAACACATTTATTTTCACACGTATGATAGAACTCTATCGCTTACCGAAGGATCAATTGCGCAAGCGTCGATTTACCGCTGCCAGAAGGCCCGACAACCGCAGTAATTTTTCCAGCCGGAATTTTCAGATTTATATCCGTGAAAATTGGTGACTCCTCTCGATTCGGATAGGCGAAAGCGACGGACTCGAAATGAATCTCACCGATCAGGTGCTCAGCCTTGATTCCACCTAAAATTAAGGGAGATCTTTAAGCGCGTTAAATTGGCTTAAATTAAAGTGCCTCATAAAGGCCTTGCACCGTCTTTCATCATAGCTAGTCAATTTTGAATTCAATTTTGTCAAACTAACGTTCCAGGTGAATGCAGAGGTGATAAGTTGTGATGAAAGGGCTTTGAAAGTGAAACTATCGGCCAGCTATGCTCGCGCTACTCAAATGAAGATGGAAACAGAACAGAAAAAAATTGTACCGGAGTTTCTCGAAATTACGCCCCCCCCCATTCTTTTTTTTCAAGAAGCGGTAAAATTTTTTCCGAGAAATAGTTGAAGATGGCGTAAGTTACCTTCGAAAATAGGCATATAAAGCTTCCATGCTTGATACTGTTTGCGATGAAATAGTCGTTAGAAGCTGTTTTGTAGCTTCTCAAAAACAGAGCACAGGGGGGGGAGTAATTTCGAGAAAACCCGGTAACAGGTTACAAAATTAATTAATCCTCCTATACTACGTAATTTCATCGAATGCAAAAGCACAAACCTGTCAGGGGAATAGCAGGCACGCGGTTTTTGAGCTCAAAAAGCCGCGAGCTGGCGCCCAGTCCCTTCATAAGCTCTGTATAGAAGTTGCTCAAGTTGCCCAAACTGGTCGCGCAGAATACGGCGTACAAACAGAACGACGACAAATCGCCTAAACACTATTTTATTGATTTTATTGTGCAAATTAAAGGACGGCACTGCACTAATTCAGGGTTCCGAATCTTCCTTCTTTTGGGATCCTAAATCTTTCAAAAATTGAATGTTCTTTTTTGCCTTTTCTTCAAAATTTTTCATTCGGAACCCTGCAATACTACTATATACTTTTCGTTTTTCATTATTTTCTTTTATATATAATTGCTTATAGTTGTTTTACAAACGGATGCATTGGGTCGATTTGCTGGCGTACTAGGGCTACTATTTCAAAACATACGCAAGTTTATAAATATATTAACGAGGTGAAAAAGGTTTGCGATACATGTGTTTTTCAATTCTCCAATTTGCCTATATTAATCACAAAATGTTTATAACAAAAGTTAGTTACCGTATGTCAGCAAGCCCTGTCCAATCAAGCTGCTGCCATAGTACAAGACGACGGTCATGGCGAAATAGCCGGTAAATTGGAACTGAAAGATAAATTTAATCACATATTCTCATGAAATCGCGTCGTGAGTGATCACTCAGAGTGACGTCATTACCGTACCCCGCCAAACATGGCTCCTCTGGCGATGCCTTCCAATTTGGAAATGCGCCAAATCTCCATCATGCGTTCAATGTATGCCGCTTGCTCTTTCTTCTCAGCGACAAGCATTCGCACCGTTCGCACGTTTGAGAATCGCTCAGTCGCAATCTGAAATGATTGCAAGTCAATTGTACCGTCATGCACCCAAATTCGTCACATTAGCATTCAATTTCGCTAATCCTGCTGCCGAGTGCGTAAGAAACGATTTTATAAAGTAAAAAAAGGTTAATTTGCTATTAAGTATTTCTTTCGGGGTGATTTATCGCGAGTAACAGGCCAATTACACCGCTACTCATCATAAATCACCACTTTGGCATCTCACTCCATGACTATTGTATTCAAATTGTCATTCTTTCACTGTATTTCGTAGCCCTTGCATTTCATTTTCATCATATCTGCATTCAATTAGAAGGCTAGTTTGTCGAAATGGAATATAAGAGTTACAACATGGAATGTAAGAGTGACAAATTATGATGATTGGTGGTGTAAAAGAGAAGGAGAGTAAGGAAAAGACCATAACGTCAACAAATACCTGATTTGCGCTGGCGACTGCCTCTTGCATCATCTGTGTGTACCTTCGCTGCAGTCGGCCAAACACGTAGAAAGTGCCGAGTATTATAGGAATTACAAAGAGAACTACTTTCGTCATCGCCAAAGAAGTATACACCTGAAAGATATCGTTATTTTTAGAGAGGAAATGAAAATGGCATTTTTCTTTAGAAACACGATGATACAATTAAAAGTCTATCATGGAATAATAGGAGATTTATAAAGGCCATAGCATCATGAGTAGCAAATGTAGTAATAAAATGGGCATAGAGTAAATTTATCTTGAGAAACTCAGTCTTTCAAGTACCAGTCAAAAGCTATACATAATCAGATTGATAATCAGTGCAAAGTTAAGAAGTAATTTGAAATTAATAGAATACGCAACTTATCCGGAGCTTGCAATAATTCAAGTTAAAATCGGTATCAAACTCCTATTGTATTCTAGTAAACATCTGCACGGGAAATCTATCTTATAAGGAGAAAATCTGTATGAACTTCTACCGTATCCAAAAAACTCGAACCATCGGTACGTAAACGGTACGTCTCACATTCCGGAACTGCGTTATTACACGGCATACGCGAATGCATACGATGCTGCATAAAACCAACACATTCGCGTATGGCGTGTAATAACGCAATCCGAAATTGTGAGGCGTATCGCCCTCATACAGAACCATCCGCAACAACCGTGGCCGGAACTTACACCCCACCAACCTTCTAAATACAGTAAATTATTTCTACACCCCACTGTGTTGATTTGATAACGCACAATTTTTCAACACAGTGGGGTGTAAAAATAATTTACTGTATC
>NIUQ01004408.1:0-27421 GCA_002796945.1 Plectus sambesii
TACTCCCCGAACTCTGGGCTATCCAACGGTGCCATAAAAAGTATCAAAGTCACGCGTGTACGATGTTCAATTTCAGCTCAAAGTTACCCATGTCAAAAGTACCGTAAGTCGTTTGTGCTGGAGGAATCTCAAAACTAGTCCACAGTTGGCGCATGCTTAATTCGAATATTTTACTATTTCTGGTTGAAACCTTTTCCAATTTGCTCGCGTACAGTTACTCTACTTTCACAGCATGCGCTACAAGCTGTCTAATCCAATACTAACACGGAGAGAGGTGTTCAGCTAACGTCAGTTCAGTTCACCACACGCAAGTGGGCAGTGAAAAAGTTTCTATGCGTGTCAGATTTGACATGACTCTGAATATGTTTCCTTTAGCAATGAAATAGTGATATTAATCAATTGCTATTATCATGAACAGGTTTCCTTTACAGTTCTATATTAATCAAAGTATTGTCATTTTCTAACTGACAACCTGTGACCGCTGGACTGAACTGACGTCAGTGTAAAAACTCACTCTATGCAAACATATCACAAGACAGCTTGTAGCGCATGCTGTGAAAGTTGAGTAACTGTACGCGAGCAAATTGGGAAAGGTTTCAACCAGAAATAGTAAAATATTCGAATTAAGCATGCGCCAACTGTGGACTAATTTTGAGACACCTCCAGCACAAACGACTTACGGTACTTTTGACATGGGTAACTTTGAGCTGAAATTGAACATCGTACACGCGTGACTTTGATACTTTTTATGGCACCGTTGGATAGCCCAGAGTTAGGGGAGTAATCCTAGGGTAACTTTCACTTAGGAATTGTGAACAAGTTTTTGCCGAAAAAGTCGAAAAACTCAAAAGCGAAAAAATGCGACCTGTTCTTTCTAGCATAAATTTCTTAGTTTTGCACTAATTTTAAAATTTCGATCATTATCAGATTTCTCGCAACATTTCCTATCAAATGGTATACAGAAACAAGGAATTTGGTTTTGTTACTGTAGTTAGCTAAGCAAGTTTAAATTTCCCGCCATATCTCGACACGAAAATATTTTCGAAAAGTTCTGATGCATTTTTCAGAAATCCCGACCTAAACTACTCCGCAAGTACAAATTGCATCAAAATCTGAGGCCTTTTTGCCCATTGTGCCAAGGCTCAGAACAAAAAAGCTCAATGCTTAGAAAAAGTCTCTCTTAACCTCACTACAGTACTCTAAATTACTGTTCTGCTTCTCCATCTCCTTGTTCTGCTGTTTTTAATTACTATTTCACAGCCTCTTCATTAGAATGAGGCACAACTATTACATTTTGTTTCATGGATTCAACGTTACTTCGTGCCAGTTCATTTCCTTGTTTTGCAGCATCTGTGAACCATTTCCAAGCCGTTTCATCACATCGAGATACAAAATACCCATGAAGATACATACATCCAAGGTTATTTTGTCCTAATGCATGACCTTGACCTGCTGCTCTCATGTACCATTTCAGAGCCTCTTCATAGGATTTTTCTACACCTTTTGCTTCTTGATACATATATCCCAGGTTACATTGTCCAACTGCATCCTCTTGATCTGCTGCTTTTCTGTACCATTTTACAGCCTCTTCATCAGATAGAGGCACGCCCCGTCCATTCTGATGCATCGATCCTAAGGTGTTTTGGGCGCCTCTATTTCCTTGTTCAGCGGCTCTTTCGAACCATTTCAGAGCCTTTTCATCTGATTGAGTCACAATTCGTCCGTCCAAATACATGGTTCCAAGGTTATTTTGGGCAGCTGCATCACCTTGAACTGCTGCTTTTCTGTACCATTTCATAGCCTCCTTATCTGATTGACCCACACCTCGCCCATTTATGTACATAAATCCAAGGTCGTTTTGGGCCTTTGCAAATCCCTGCTCTGCTGCTCTTCTGTACCATTTTACAGCCTCTTCATCAGATTGAGGCACTCCTTGCCCATTCTGATACATGTTTCCCATATTATATAGTTCGCTAGCATCAGATATTCCCTTTGCAATAATAGCTGATGCGAGACGCGCAAGATGAACAACGGACTCAGCATTGGGGCGGAGCTTGATATCGATTTGAAATAGAGAATTTAATATCGCTTTAATCGCATAGCTTGCTTCAGGTAATAATATATCACCAGAGTATTTCAAGGGATTCTGCGAAGTACTTGATGCGCGTTGCAGAAATTCAGTCAATTTCAACTCTATGTACGGTGGGTCACCTTTGATCATTTCTGTCAGAGTGCACGCTAGGGACCTGAAACAGACTTTCATTTGATAGGTGTCTTTAACGGAAATAACACTGACCAAATGTCTGATTTTCTTCCGTACGCTTCGCGTGTATCAGCCTCTCCGATTACTTCTGGCGCCATAAAGTAGTACGTTCCCGCACATGATCTTGGGGCAGTTGCGGGATATGTTCGTAATCTATCTGTCAAGACTAAGTCAAAGGCTAATCCAAAGTCAGCCAACTTTATATTATTTTGTTCAGTAAGTAGCAAATTATCGCCTAAAAAAAGTGTTAGCGTGCGTCGCTTAACTGTGACTCTGGGGCAGTATTGGATTGATCTTAGCCCTTCCCACGTGCGATTTGCCATCGAAAGGTGTAGTTTGCATTACACAATGAACTTCATGAAAAAGGGAGTCAATGGATCTGTTTTAAAAACTATAATAGTTAAAAAGATAGGAAGAGCAGTGATAGGTTATATGTAATGCCATGTGCATTCGTTATACGCACGCCGAAACTGACGAATCACTGTGCTGCTCCGTATTTATAATCGCAACTAACTTTACAATAATCTGACCAATTGTTGCTCTGATGTAAGTACATATAGATGTAAATGCATTTCACATTTGTTTAAGGAAATAGGCCCCCCAGTGGGAATATATCCATTTGCGTAAAGCTTGGGATGCCAAGGCAGACTCAAACAAAAAGCAGCACTCTGTTGACTGTTTATTGTAGTGATGAAATAGATTTTAAAGTTGAAAATATTAACGCATGCGTTTACAAACAAGTGTAATATTATCGGGGGAATGTTCTTCATTGTGACTCAGTTCATTTTTAACTCTAACCTCCACGTTAATAATTGTTTATGAATAAATATACAAGTGTGAAAAGCTTTCAACTCTGATTTTCTATGAAAAACTTTCACTTATCAAGTGAAATAATCACGGCAAATTTGATACCGAGACATTCCTTACCCACTTCATTTTATGTGTACCCTGAATCAGTTGCTCTTAAACCTTTAGAAACACTCATCGTCACATTAAAACTTATAAAAAATGAAATATTTTACATTTTATGTCGCGATGAATGATTGCTTTCGGTGTTTGACCGTGCAAGTAAACAAGACCTTCAGCCACTTGCGTGAAATAATGCATTGCTTCGAGTTCCGATAAACACCCATTATCTTTGATTTCATCTTTCAGTGATCCTCTCATTTGTTCCATTAAAATTATTATTTGCTCGTAATCCAAGTAAAATCCATAGGTTTCGACAATCCTCTCATCACTCAGTTGACGAAGAAGTTGAATTTCGTCAAGGGCAGAAAGTAAACGCTGAAAACTATAGATCAATGTAATTGTGATCAATGTTTGGGGGCTAACAAATTGTGAATAATGTTCACCAAACAAAGAGGCACTGCTCTTTAATTTGCAAGCGCTACCGCTATAAGGCTGCATCGCCTGCACCGCCCGAACTGCAAAGAATTGACTCTCGCAGCCTTTGGGAATTGCACTCGAATCCAATCAGGAAAACTTCATATTGAATTTCCTTGTCCTTCTGCTTATGTGACGTTCACCTAACATAGCTTTTGTGTGATACGGAAATAACAGATAAAGATGTGCACCCAATAGTTTTCAATGTTCGCTGCGAGAGCGCGTTATAAAGAAATTTTTGTATGCAGAGCGTGTGCACCATAATCAGAACAGAATCAAAAGTAACGTGGGTCGGGTGTGGTATCTTTTAGGTGCACAATCATATTCCAATCAGGACGGCAAACGGCTCGGTCTACCTTAACTGTGGAGTGCCCGCAGATACAGTCGCGGACAAAAAACTTGCCGAGTTGAGTAAGAACTTTCCAGATGCGGTGCTCTCGAAATAATCAGAATGATTGCTCATTAACAGTTTAAAGGTATCGGGAAGGTCAAGTAACTATTATGTCTAGCAGCGAAGGTCAGACACTTCTTTAGGAGTTATTGAATTGAATTTTGAATTGAGTGCTCACTGTTCCTTTATGGATCGATTGGTCAGATTACACTTCTGGGATGCGGGCTATTGACGTGCCGCTGAAACTGCCCGTATGATGAAGATCCCTGTCCGTACTGCGCGATATAATATAGCGAAGATCAGAGAGTTAGGTCCTGTGGAACACCGGGGTGGAAATGGTCTGTTACTCCAGATTATGCCCTCAGACAGTAGAGCGAGCAGTCAATGGATTTGAAGAAATAACAAGACTATGGCAAAAGAGACTGCCTAAAACTGTGAGAAGAGAGAGATCAGAATGTCTTCAGATGGATGGAGCAGCGCCATCTTGCTCAACTTGGTTACAAGAACATGTTATCTCGAACAACATCAACGTTGACCCAGGAGCAGAAGGAGAGGCAGGTGGAATGGGCACTGCAGCACAAAGGCGACGACTGGAACCAAGCGCTATTCTCGGATGAAACATGCTTCCATGTGTTCAGAAATACGATACATCATTGGTTCAAGAATGCAAAAGCAGAGTTCAAGGGAATCCAAAAAACAGACAGAAGATTAAGGTGTGGGGAACCTTTAGCAATCAAGTTCAATTTTCGCGCCATTATTTCCAATGGATTACGGATTGCCCCTATTACGCCCTGATTCTTTAAGAACATCTCATTCCTGGTGCTGATGAGCACTTTGGACAATGGTGGCAGTTTCAGCAAGACAAAGATATGAAGCACACCAGCAAGATGGCGAAATGATGTCTGGATCGGTACGTACCCAAAGCAATCAACAGGGTATCAATAGTCTGGACCTCAATCCTATTGAAAAGTGGTGAGTAATCCTCAAGCAGGACTTGGAGAGCCGAAAACCAAAAGATCTCGACGAACTGAAGCGATTTCTGCATGAAGAATTGGAAAGAACTGACAACTCAGTTGTAATTGATTTAATCGCCTCTGTGAGAGATAGATGTTTGGCTGTTATTGATTTGAACAAAGAGCGAATCTGTTACTAACTATTGAATTTGTACAGAATACTATGAGGTTAATCTACACCAGAAATGGCTTTGAAAGTAATAAGTTTAATTAGAGATATTCACCCAATATATCGGCAAGTTTTTTTTCCGCGACTGTAAATAATAAACAAACAGTCGTTGCGCACTTATCATACAAAATAGTCGAGGTAGGAGAATTTTGGGCTGGCGGCATAAGGAAAAGCACAAAATTTCGTTCAATTGTGGCTTAAAATAAACAAATATTGATTAATGATAGTGAAATATGAAAAAATTCTCCCGCAGCACCTAAAATGGAGGGTCAAACCTGTTCTATTATCTTTGAACTAGTAATATCGATTACCTGGCGGCTTTTTAGCATCACAAAGCTGAGAACTCGCATTTAAAAAAATTATTTTCCAGTTCCCTACATTCTCCAATCTGTATCCGAGTTCTTTTGCATATAGTGATTACAAAAACTAATATTACAGAGATGATGGGCCGGTTTCACATCGCGTACTTTAGCTAAAGTCGTACTTAAGGCGTATCCTTCATCATTGCGTTAAGTACGACTTTAGCTCAAGGACGCGATATGAAACCAGTCCAATATCGTGTTATTCATAGATTGAAGATCGTTTCTAATATTCGTGCAATTGCAGTTGCTCATATTTTTTCCGAATTTCCGCCGGGAGCTATAAATATTGGGCCGCTTTTGAAGAGCCTCATTATTTCGCTAGAATAACATGTAAATCAACGGAAGCATGCGTATTAGAGTTTTTCAATGTCTAGCGCTTCTCTGCGGTTGAAAAAGAGTGAATCTGGGCATTCAGTAAGTAACTGCCCGATGATTGGTTGCCATCTATAACAGCGTTATTTTCTTATCTCAATGGAATCTTTTCGCTAAATATTTGTGCAGCTGGTAACTGTTCATTCTAAAGAATGCAAAAGTAAAGGCTTTACACCAAAATTGAATGCATAATAAATTGATTAACTGTTTTGTGAAAAAACGACCTTAAAAAGCACCCCTGGAGCGCTAGTTTGAGAGGTGGATTAAGTGAAAAATACAGCACTTACTTTTTTCATTTCTTGTCTACCTTCTTCAGAGTTATTGTCAAGATTAATTTTTGGTCTTTTACCGGCACATTGACGTTCTTTGAATTTGTAGCTGAACACTTCTCCAAATGCTCCTTCACCGAGTCTTTTAATTACTACGGGAGCATCTGTCTCTCGCATATGATCATATGGTTTGAGCTCTTCTTCTGTGAGAAGAAACGCGAGGTTTACTTGATTATTAGCAATCATAGTGGATTTAGCGGTACAATTCTAATCGACCGTACAAGAATGGGCTGAGACAAGCAACACGGCGCAAGTGCGTCGACTCCTAGTTTACTACAACTCATCACGAACAAAACTGTGAAGTCAGCATTTCACAAGTCAAACAGTGACGCTAGTGCTGGCTTATCTGTCCTTCATGATAACGCGCCGTTTTCCATCGTTCCATCATAATGATGCCTTTCTTATCAAGTTGTGCCCATCACGAGATGTGTCCTTTCTTTCTTGCTTACAACGATGAGCAAACTTTACGTTGCTCGCTAACTTCGTTTCCTTTAGTAAGCCCTGAAATGAATCTTTATTACGTCAAAACAGATTTTTGCACCTAGAAGTCACTTTTTTGGTCTTTGGCTGGTGTCTCGACGGCGAGCGGTCTGCTCTCTCGCCGCTTTCTCGCGCACTCGATAACCCATACAAATACCCGCTCCAACACCCCGTTGTGGGCGCGGAGCGTACCGGATTTTCTCGTAATTAGGTCCCGGAGTGTGTACGAGAATTGCTTGATTTTGAGTGTTCGCGCGAAATTCGAAATCACGTCCCGGAGCTTAATTTCGCGAAATGCTTGAAACGTACCGCGGCATAGTATTGTTCGTTAATATCATCAGATCCTATTTTAATGAATTAGGGAAATACTGAGCAGCGATTGTTGTTGGAGTTTGCTTCTTTTCTTTTGTTTAATGTCAGGCTAATTTTATCAAAAACAAAAAAGAAAGAATTATTTAACTTCAAAATAAGTTGACTTTGAGAGAGAGCGTAGCGTTATCATTAAAATCTCATATTAAGTCATTTCGTAAGTGACCGTATCCTGCACACGATCCTTGTAATAACAAATATTAAAATTTACTCAACATTCTGTGCGTAATTGGTATATTTTTCGTCAACTGTATAGCTTGTCATTAGTTCAGTTCCCAGTGGTCGAAAGTCTAATGACTAATCAACTGCTTGATAGCAGTCAAAATAATTGGTAGAGTAATGCTATTGTATTTTGAATATAAACTTTTATGATAACAACAAGCAAGAATAAACCAAAACAGATAGCCACCAGTACCAAAGACAGCTCACGCGGAGATCAAAGCGAAAAAAGCAATTCTTACAATCACAAAACCGTGAATAGTGAGGAAAATCGATAGAAAGAATGAGCTCACGGATAAGTATCAACTCTCGCGTGGCACAGAGTATAGGAGCGTAAAAAAGTCGAAACAAAATTAATATCAGTGAAGAATGGCCGCTCGAAGAATCAATTGTTTGCTAGCGTGATAAGCTTCTCTTGCAATACAAACTACGGGGCACTCTAGTCCAGCTGACTTGCAGCTTCAGCGATCGAATATAGACAAAGGAGGGAGCGAACACAGTTTTGCAATCCCTCGAAAGCTGACCGAAAAATAAAGAGGATATATGAGAAACTTTGCAGTTTGTAATGATACATTTGAGTTTTGATTAAAACCATTCACTTTGATAAAGGACTGCAACCTTCATCAACAGAGACTTCCACATGCACTCATGAGATGGAGTGTAAGCAAGCAAAAATTGAACGGCAAAACAGAATCATTATCTTATTTTGGTGGGCTTTTCGAAACATAATAGGCAATAAAGCAATTAACACTTTGACAGCGCAGAGGCAAAGAGAAGAACACACTAAAAAATACTTATATCACAATCGTGTCACCAATTGAAGCATGAGTATCACTATCATCAAACTGATCGTTTCAATGGTTATCTAGTAACAAGCGAATCTAAAAGTATGACTATTAGAGGGATATACGAATCTAACGACTTATTTCAAGCATCTTAAAGGTCTTGTTGCGAAAAGGAAACAGCGAAGGGACAATAGACCAAGTCAATTGTAGCCTATTCACTTCAGATAAATTTTTTCTGATAAACTAGTGAGAATGAGTGGTACTGGATAAAATTAATATACTCTTATTAAAAAATGTTCTCAACTCGCACAGAGAAAATTTTGGGGGCATAAACCCTTCAAGGTGGTACTCACGTCTAATTGCCGTAATCGCGGTAACTTTCAGGTCCTCTCAAAGCGAGCCCCCTCTTTTCGCAACTGGGCCTTTAATGTAACTGCGTAGAAAGACTAGCGATATACAGCGGCAAGCGTAGAAGCATGAATGGGAACAACAAAACCGTTTTCTAAGCGGTAGAAATCAATGGCTACTTTTCATAGAGCAGCTTGGAAATATTTAACACAAGTGTTTTTAAGGAGCCCGAAATGAATAATTTAATAACCTAAACAATTAGCACTAGAATACACTGAATTCGTGATAACTGATGTTTTAAAATCCCAAAGTAAATTACTTTTCACTCCAGGAACCTTAGGAAATACAGAAACCCGACTGCACAACGGATGCAATCGGCAGCTACTGGCTACTATTTGGCCAACATTTTCGAATAGCCGTTACCCAACTTGTGCCGCAGTCATAACATAGTTCCTTGAGAACAAACGGTTGAGAACATAGAAAAGATCCGGAATTGTTTGATGTCAATAAATCATTAGAGCAATCGCAACAGAAACAAGATAACGGAAGTCAGATCAAATTTTTTGAAATAATATTTGAAGTATAGCCAAATTTGCGCTTAGATCAGTCAGGATGCCAAATGTTCGGTTATTCATACGGCGAGAAAATTTCTGGCGTACCAGCCGAATTAGTGATATTTCAATTAACATACTCTTGACAAGAAGAACGCGAGAGTATAAATTCTTCTTTCTGTATCCATTTAGGACCGTGACTGATCACTATTTATAATGAATGTATGTGAAAGCTATACAAACTGCACAATACAAGCAAAAGCATGAACAAGAAAACAACATACTATCGACATCGGGCGGCCGACCTAAAACCATTTCATTTGTGCAGTGAGCGACCAGGGTTGATGTCTCACTGTGATTCTCCCTGTATCTACAATATTCGAAAAGGGCAGAGTTATTTTAAATATCGTTTAAAGTGATCAAAATATTTGATCACGCCGCTTTTTTTGCAACGGTCACCGTTAATCAATTCAAGAACAAGTTATTTTCACCGTACTGGCAATAAAAATGTGTTATATTGGATATGAAATTTACCTAAACGTCGTTTTAGCATAATTAATCACTAATAATGAAATGGTTAAAAAATGGCTGCCATAGGATGCGCATAGTAGTCATTCAATTTCCCTACTATTTGCCAGCAAAGGGACATGGGTCGTTGTCGCCGTGCACTTGGCTGCACTCAATCATCGGCTGAATGTGACTATCCCATTGCTCACTTCCGGTTTGGAATTGGCACAGACCGGCCAGCGTGCAGGGAATCTTCTCAAGACGACAGAATTGATACAGTAGCCCACGCGCCTGAAATAAGAAGACGAGAGTTAGCTGCTTATAAAACAACGATATGCATAATAATTATTCGTTCAATAATTGCACACACAAATGAACCTTTATTTGAATATGGCATTATTTTGTAACCCTTACCCCATTTTCATTATCTTCTCTAGTGTTGTTCGCGTTCAAAGCAATTGAAACGCAAGTGTATAATTAAGGGAATAAGGTAAGTGCTAGTTTCAATCGATTACTGGTATAGGAGACGTTTACCGCAATTTTCGACAATCCATTTTCGGGGCAACGTTGGAGAGCTGTGAACAAATCTTTAGGCCATGTTTAGGCTTGTTATGCACACTGAGTTTTCCTGATACCACGCGCATTCTCACTGCATATTGTCGGGACACACATAAATACAAAGAAAGATGTCCTTGTGTTCCCAAAGTCTAAGTGCTCTGACATAAACTATACCTTCTTGAGCACGACGTCCGCGTCCATGTGCATGGCGAGCGAGGAGAAATAGAGCAGAATCTCATCGTGCGGCAGTTGCTGAACGACCACGTCTTGCCCATATATGGCCACAATCGCCACGCAGACGAACAGATGGAAGTAAGCGGTACGGTAGTCCGCCCAACACGCTTCCCATACGTGCAGGGCCGACGATTCAGGGAACTCGCGCTGAAAATGGCACGGGATTTAAACATTTAGTCTTTTTCTTTTCGTTTAGCTTTCTCTCTTATTTTTCATGCTTTGCTCTCGACAAAAAATTAAGCTAGCGCGTTTTATAGCAGTACGATGGTTTTCCCTGTGAAAACTAGGGGATTTCAGAGGGTCGTAAAAATGCTTTAATATTCAATAAAAATGTGAAATAAACGTATTCATAATAAACATCTAACAAAAAGCATATGAGCTTTTCAGGATTTATTGTTGAAATCTAACCGTGGGAAGTGAAATCAGTAAAAGCGAGAAGTTTCTTCAGAATATGAACGTTAGGGTAAACAATAGAAATAAAGAACAGAGAAAAGTGGTTTTTGAAAAGGAGAGGAAATTCAGGAAGAGAACGAGCGACAGCTCTGGAATAGGGGCAGAATATGAACTGAAATCCAAACACCTTTTAGGAGACGCGCGTTCAATGTGAGACAGTGCGTAAAGTAGTAGTATACGCTTAATGATTGAATAGCAATACAAAAGATCAATCTCTTGGTGATAAGACTCAACACTTACCTTGAAGCAAAGTAAAATCCAACGATGCACAAACATCAACTGCAGCGCATCGGAGCCACACTTGGCCACATGCCTGAAGAAGTCGGGTAGCAACAGCTTCAGCAACTCGCGAAGATACTCCTAAACGAACCGAACAGTGAATAATGTAAGTTTGGCTTAATTAAAAGGCGATGTTTACTATAGTCAGCTTAAATATTTTACAGAAGAGTCAAGATTTGAAGTGATTTTAATGTATTAAGTCCATAAGAAGTACAACATCACGCAATGATGGTTAATTTTTGAAGAATACGATTTGAAATATAACTTTGACAGGTTAGTGGCAAATTACGATGGAAATTCAGAAATATTCAGTAGTGCAAGCTCACATATGGTAAAAGACGAAAAATGAATATAAAACAAAAATAATAATAAAATTCGTTAACGTCAGTACTCGAGGGGTCAGTCAAATCTATCAGTATAAGTGAACTTCACTTTATTGGAAGATACACTCTGAGACCGACTAAAATTGCCGGTATAAGAGGACTCTACTGTACAATAAATAATAACATTCAGACCAAATTTTTATCCATCATGTTGTTGGTGGTCCGAGGAGAAGAGACAAAGATGGTCCGCTGCATGAGGCCGGCGAAGCACCAGAAGGCGTCCGCCTCATTTTGAATAGTGCACAGAATTGGTGCCAACAGGTCTGACATGCCTTGGATGTAGCCTATTGCCGGACACATCACGGCGTAGTTCATTAGAATGTTCCTGAATAAGGAATGATTAGGTGTTTTTTGAATTTGCATAATTTGCATATGATCAAATATTTTAAGGCCGTTATAAAATCGCGGTTTACTCTTGAGCAAGATACTGATAACGATAACGATTATGATAACGATAAGATACTGATGATGCAATATTCGCAGTTAAATGCATTGCTCTCACTAAACTACAGTACACCACACGGCAGGTATAAGCATAAAACACGAGTCATTTAGCTTTATATGAAGCGAAAGTAAAGGATAAATATAGGAATTTCATCACTTACTTCATAATATCCATATTCGGATTGTCATCTCCTTCATAGAACGGATTTTTCCTATCGGTCCGTACAACATCTTTAGTGACAGTATTTTCAACACTCTGCCAAGTGGGGCCGCCAGCCCTCAGACAGTCTTTCATCCTAAAAATAATGCATGTGTCACACTGTGGAGTCACAATTAGTACAAACAGTAATCGAACAATCGTATGAGACTAAAGCAATCCAAGAATTATAAATAGCACTGGTAGTTAACCTGTAAGTTCATAGAACTGAATTTGTACTGACACGCTCAGCATGATATCCTTATAGAAGCTCTATGCCCACGGCTGTGCATTGTGCTTTGATGAGCAAGGTTTAAACAAGATTCTAAAGAAAGTCTTCCTCTAAAGTAGTCTCATTAACGCAGCACAGTTTGTTCGCTACTACCGCACCTACATCGCTTCAGAACCCAGAATTATAGTAGAGAAATCAGAGCGGACACTATTAGAGACTGCCATTTTCCTAAATCTCGTCGTGAGACTAGGAAAGCTACTGTAAGTTTAGCGCTGTGACCCAGTTTAGAGCAGGGTATAACAAAGTACAGCCAAGCGCTCATTCATATTCTACTGCATACTGTTTCTGAGTTGTTTTTAGTCAAACTTTGGCGATCAGTAATTATAAATCTCGCCAAATATCGTAATAAACAAACATGAGGTCGCTTTTCGGTATTTGAATATCATTTTTTACCAATAAAAATAGTTATTTTCAACTTTTACGTGCATAAATTGACCGAAAGAAGCGTTATCGACTTTCGAAGCAGTATTCAATCTAAGATACCTTATTACTGATCAGCAGATTATGACTGTACTTCAAAAGCGGAAAACCAAAAAACCAACCTCCGCTTCCTGATCGATTGGTACTCGAGGAAGAGATCATTTCGAATAGTGTCTCTTTGTTCCCGCGTTGAGTTCCAAGGATATACCCGAAGCATAAACGGCCACGCCTCGCGCCGTAATGATACGTCCATTGATGCGAAGAAAATAGCCTGAAATAATTGTAGTCATGTAAGAGTATTAATAGATGCGGAACACTTTGCTAGCGGCGCGCAAGTCCATAGTTATTACTGACTTTTAACGAGTTTTCCCTTGAATAATCATTTGTCAACGGACGTGACTGTAACACAGTGTAGTAACAGTGATCAACTAAGATTCATTTGGTCAGTCGTTTGGTTTATTGCTCGCCTGCCGAGAGGTTTCATTCTACTTTAGTTATAACTTTACATAGCTGCCCTGATGCGGTTCCGTTATATGGGGAATGATTTATCCAAACAAGAACCGTGACACAAACTCTCACTACCATACCCGTAGCACCGCAGTTCAAACAGTTGAAGCTTACCTTTCGAATAGTGAAATTATCGTCGATTCCACCATCTTTATTGGTCGAGGCGCGCCAAAAGTCCCAATCGACGCGATCATAGAGTCCGTCTTCAGGATCGAGCTCGCCCTTTGAGATTTCCGGATGACAAACGCCGAAATGTCTGTCTGGCATTGGACTAGGCGAACCCTAAATGAGGAGATTATAAATACAGTCGACCGCACGGAAGCGAGTCGCATCAGTACCGTAATCTGTAACTCATAAATTCAATTCATATTTTAAAGTAAGCAGGTAACGTACACAATTGGCATGGTTACTTACAGAATCTATGATATTTTTTGCGCAAACCATCATAAATTCTGTAAGTAACCATGCCAATTATGTACGTTGCCTGCTTACACTAAATTAAAATTGAATTGTTGTGCTAAACGATACGGTACTGGTGCTACAAATTGGCATGGTTACTTACAGAATCTATGATATTTTTTGCGCAAACCATCATAAATTCTGTAAGTAACCATGCCAATTATGTACGTTGCCTGCTTACTTTAAATTAAAATTGAATTTGTTGTGCTAAACGATACGGTACTGGTGCGACTCGTTTCCGTGCGGTCGACTGTACTTCTAATTTTAAAACAAATTTCTACAAACATCTGTCAAAGCACAGTTTCTACCGGCTGCTGGAAGAATGCCACTAAATTGCGTTAAGTACGACTCAAGCTAAAGTACGCGATAAGAAACGGGCCCAAAGTATATCTCCAAATTGCGACTTGAGCTAAAGTACGCAATAAGAAACTGACCCAAAGTGTATCCCAGAAGTGCGACTTAAGCTAAAGTGCGCGATGTGAAACCTGCCCATTCTAATGTCAAAATTAGTGCACCTCTTTGACACTTTTGGCCCTAACCGCATTCCACTGCTCGAAGATTTGCGCCAGTTTGTCAAGGCCGCCGTGGTGGAAGTGGAGGATTTTGTACTGCGCCTCGGGGCTTGCGATCACCAACTGACCGCAGGTGCATTCTGGATTACTGTAGAACAGGCGCATCGAACGCATTTTTCCTGAAAATCACGCGGTGATTAACGCCTTTTCCATTTTAATCAAGACACTAATCATATTAATCACTACCTTGTCCATTTGAAAGTGGACACATTTTATACTGATTTATCTTGGGAAATGTCTTTTTTCGTTTGAAAAACGTCACCTTTATATTGAGAAATATCCATGTAAAACAGAAAGTAGTATATCTCTGCACGCTACAGCACTTTATACCGTAACTTTGTACATTTACATAACTTTTATGAAACTGGCCCTTCACGATTGAAAATTAACGAGAAACAGTCAAACCAAAAAAAGATCTCACCTAGATTAACAGAGAACAGCGACGCGGCTGGGGATTTTTGATGGAACTGAACGCGACCGGTGGCGATATCGACGGAAGAATCATTGGGCCCGTCGCTGGGTCGAATTCCGTCAGGAAGCATCAGGTTGTGCGCCTGAGCGAACTGCTCGGGGGACGATTCGAATATGTCCGCCAACTCCTTGTATCGGTCCAGAAGCGACGAGAGTGTCTCTCCCGTTAAACTGCCTGAAAACTGTTTTGTTCAACTCTTTCTTACAAAGAATTTCATCATTATTTATCAGCTTTGCATTGCATTTCGTGAGGAGATTTCTAGAAGGTTCTTAAATTCCCTAGGATATTTCGCATCACGCTGGGCATGTGATCAGAACTTGTAGAAAGTTCCAAAAGGTTTCTCAGATGTCATTATATAATCACAAATGATTGGCGATACAGCGTGTTTCTCCTTCATTTAACGTGATCTTATTGTCTCTCTTATTCCGCCTAGCAGTACTTGTTAGCTATTATTGATCCATAATAAATCCATCTGTACATTTGTGAAGCCGACCCCCTGACAGAAAGCCGTGACGTACAAGCCCTTACGTAGCTCAGCGTCCTAACGTCAAAATTCTATACTACGAGCTGGATCTACCTAAATATTGCTTGCTAATAATTTAACTAGTCTTTCTTCTCATTTGCTCCCGAATAAAGCGGTCTGCTCAGCAACTCACTCTGCGCAGCACCACCCAGATATCACAAAAGCCTTACCGATCGGAGTCTCGGCGATTCGGCCGCCCTCATCGTCAGACGTGTTGTAGGGCGAGCTATCACCGCCATCTTCTCTGTCTGAGGCTTCATCAGCTCCCGAAGTCGCTGCGCTGTGGTCGCTGTCGCCGCCGCTGCCGCTGCCTCCTGGCGCCATCGGCGTGTGCGGAATGACATTTATGCTCGGTACGCCCAATCCACCTCCATTGTTTGCCTGTATCAAGACAACCAATCATATATTGCACATGGCGCTCTTCAGTGGACGGTTTACGGTAGAGAGGGGGACGTGAGTTGTGAGCACCACGTGCAACGATACGTGTAACGACAGAATAGTTAGAAATGACCTACAGCAGGAAGAAGAGTGGTGTTGAACGTGGAAGGACGGGTCTTGCCAGCGGAAGAGGTGACAGTGAGCTGGTCTCCTGTCATCTCCACACTGATCTCCACGGCGTCTTCTTCTGTCGGCGTCGGATCCGTCTCCTCTTGATCCTATTATCAAAATTTTAAATCAGTAACAAAGGTCCAAAGGGGATACTGTAGAACGCCAATTCAAACGTATCTTTGGCATGGATATCGTCATGGAAAACCTCAGGGGAGATGGTTTTCCTGTTACTGGTAAAGAAATTTTGACAGTTAATCAATTGCCAACTTCAAATACATCAAAAGTCGTCAACCTTGCTGTCAAATTTGTCAAGCTTGCGTTATAATTGAGTGCAGAGATGACAAAAGTGAATGCAAGCTTGACGAATAATCATGAAAGACTCTGGAAGCACATTATGTGACGTCATTCAGGCACGCAAATTTTTGATGCTAATATTAGTAAAAATTGATTTCAGTGGCAAAAGAGAACTACCTGAGGGATTTCGACGTCAGTTTCGCTCGTCGGCGTCGTCGTTTCGCCTACGGTATCGTGGCAGGACCCGCTTGAATCGCTGCTCGACTCTCGTCGCGGTTTCTGAAACAGAACAATAGGTGAAGCATTTATGCAGAACAGAGAAAAATTAATCATTTTGTTAGCGCTATTCATACAATTGAGACATAAATTAAGAGTGAATAATCCATTCAGAAATAGAAACAGCGGTCAAAAATAAAATTTCGTCACTTCAATAGGCACTCAAAAGCAAACATTCCGTAAAATTTATCTCTGATCCACTCAAGTAGTAAAGAAATCGGCTTGGCTGTCCTTGGTGATTAAAAGCATAAAGAGGTAATAAAGCGCGTTTAAATCAGTTTCTATGATAATTAATCTCTCTTAGTTCGGTTGATAATTCATTATCACCTTATCACCCTGAAGATGGCGAAGCTTGATCCGCGCCCTAGCGTCATTAGCGGAATTCCTTGGAGAAATGCATCGAATGCTTCCAGGGTTCTTTTCGAGCGTCGAGTTGGGTAGCCACTGCAAAATCGGTTTCAACTTAGGCTTAGGCTTACATACTATTACATTTACATTTGCAGTCGTCACAAATCATCATAGCAGAAGAAGTGTATTGTGTTTCTAATATTCCCATAGGTGTTAGGGATTTATGTTGATGTGCTTATTAAACGAGCAACGTCCTAACAATCCACTAATGCAGGAGAGCGGTCGGGACGCAACCGCTCGGCGGGCGAACATAAAAAACGCCTACCTGACAAAAAGAACCATCATCTATTACTGCGAGTGCAAGGTGTGATAATGGGATATCGTCGAAACACACTATATCATAAATGCACAGTTTTTCATAAATCTCGAACAGTTTTGCTGCTTTGCTGAACAAAGATAATAAAAGCGACGACTACAGTACCTGCAAAATGAGCGTTACGCCGAGTTGATCGTCGTGCTGACAGTGAATGGTCAGATAGCCCGGTGAGTGAAGCAAACCATCCACGGTGTCCGTTTTCTTCGGCGGGTGGACACAGACGTTGTTCTTTGAATAGACTATGTCGCCGTCCTTACCCAGAAAGCTCACGCCTCCGCCTGTATCAAGATGGGAAATTTAAAAGGCGCACTCTTTACCGTGTAGACTAAATTGATAGAAGCAGTGCTGCTAAAGCTCTAAAGGAGTGTACTGTTTTCAAATGAGTATCATTCCTCCCCTGATGTTCAATGACCAAAATCTTCAACTATCAAAACTGCGGAATTGTGCGATCGCGGAGTTGCAAGAGTGGTGATTGTTCAAAACAGGAAAATGACCTATCGCCGCGCTTGCGACTCTGGATATTCACAATTCTGCAAAGCAAGACTTCTGAAATTGGCCAATATTTGGATGATGCTACCAAAATAGAGCGGGTAACAAGGTGTGCTTAGCGTATAATATGCTAGCTATAGAAAGAGAGCTAATTTGGCCCGCGTGGTGACTTATGTATGCCTACAGCGTCTTTCAAAATGAACCCCCTAGGCTATATTCTGTTGTGCAACATTTTCACTTTGAAAAGAACACTTTCCAATTCAATGAGGATATTTTCCTAGTCGAAGAAGTCATTTTACATATTGATTTAACTTGAAAAGTACCCATAGGAAATTTGATTTTGAAACTGTGCTTTCTTAAGTGTAAATAGGATATACAGTACATAGCTCTGTCGCATGTATCGAATTTTATTGCACGCTAATAAATAGTGGCTCATAATGCCTTCTGCATGCAAAGAATATTTACTGCACGTATGTGCACCGCAAGACTTTGAAAAGTCTTCTTTTCAAGAGAGAAAGTGCAAAAAAAATTGGTAAGGGACCGAAAACGGTTGCAGTACCTCGCAAATGATTCAGGGCGCCAGTTGCTTTCTTGAACAGATCACTGAAGCCCGCCATGTTGTGTTGAAGTGTCCAACACTTTTACAATACCGCGCCGTCACTGTTCCGATATCGTTCGTCCTGGTCCCCCGGTCGATTAGAATCTAAAATTAGTAACATTTTGGAAAGTAAGGGAAGAAAATGCAATCATCTGCAAGCGTCATTAATAATATCATTCAGCGACACACCGCTGCGTGTAAATTTAAATTATTCATATATCTGAACTACTTGCAGTGTACTTGCACGATTAGCTTTTGCAAACAAACTGCCGTAAAAAGCATTGAAGCGGTGGTAGCCGATTACAACCCTTTACCGGCAATGGCTTCGATTTGCAATGGAATAAAATCAGCTACGGAATGCCTTTCTTGAAAAATGGTGGCAAGAGTGAAAACGGTGGAAATCCTTATCTTTGGATAATACTGACATATCGCAACATCGAACGACCTCTACAGTAAGCTATCGCCATCAACTTGAAATAAAATGTGAACCCAGCTATACCGCCGCGAATGCCAACATTTCTACAAGTCAAAGCTGGCGATAAATGGACATGCGATTGCAAAAATGATAACCGCAAATTCTCTCTCTTTGCATTCTTAACGAAAATCCAGGAGCCTCTTTTCTGAAGTTCTACGTTACAGTTACTAGCAATAGTCAAATGGTTGTGACGGTAAAACTTAGTCGCCCTGCCACATCTGCCTAAATATCTCCTTGCTGAACGATTAGGCGTACGACTGCAGAATGGACACTGCACTATTATTCCTGTTTTTCCATTAAGACTATGAAGAATTCTTCTTTCAAATGGTACATTACGTCACGCTTAGCATCAGTTATCAAGTGGGTGTGAATGAAAATTCGAACCGCCCGGCCACCCTAGCCTATTGAATGTTCCTTGTTTGAGCCGGCCACGAATAACGGAGCAGAGCGAACAGCAGTCACGCCGGTGGCGCTGGTTAGCCTGAGCCGCCAAGCGTGTGCGCGTTTCTAATCGATCGCCAACAGTGGCGACGGCAGTCGCGAGGGACGATACTCCACTCGCAATAATTTACTTCCTTAAACGCGCATAGTCGTGTCTCGAAAGAAATGAAGCTTATTGAAGGTATGAATGAAAGTAGGACGGAAGGTGGGATCAGAGCCCGATCGACTGCCACCTGTAACCAATTTTTTTATGAAACTTTGCAGCTGCAGAATTATGGAATAGAAAGTGTGTTGAGTGGTCTTTTTGAATAATTTTCGTACTCGCGATTTCGTTCTTCGGCAGTTGCAATGGTTTTATGAAATTGCCCCTCCAGAGATTGAGTTCTCAGGGCTTCCCATACTTTTTAAAAGGTGAGCGCATAAGCATTAGATGAAACCGGGGATATCCACTCCGCGATGATAGGTTTATGATTACGATCTCAATTGTTTAAGGTGGCTCATAGAATCAATTGCTTTGTGCGTTGGGACTACTGAAGTCCTTACACCGATAACTGACAAAACATTCTGCCATCATATTTATTATAGCAAAATACGGATGAAAGGCGCAGCTGCCGCTCGTGGCCCGCCCAAAGTTGAATTCACACTTGCATTTTTTCAACTACCAAAAAGAGGGGCAGCTTCAAAGTGAACAGCACACTACCGCAAAATCATTTTGCGCACCAAACCCAAGAATATTATATGTTTCGGGTGAGAAATTGAGGCGATCGCAGTGAAAATAATGATGTTGTCTGACGTTTCGGTTTTAAACCGTAATCCTTTTTTTACAAAAATACGAATACTGCCATTGCAATAAGGTGCGCCCATAAGAGAGAGAAAACAGCAACTGGGAGCCTTAGAAGGCTAGCATATATTTGCGTCATCCATTTAACCCGAGGCTACAATAAAGCCTTCCGATTTAGAGGAGCGAGGGAAGAGATGTCGGGTCGATAAGGGCAGGTTTGCAAACATTTAGATAAGACATTTACTATTCATCGCGTAAAGTCTAACGGATTGCACATTTGCAAGTTCGCTGTCTGGTCGAAATGCTCTACAGTTTAAATGAGTTCAGTGTGGTTTGCGTATAAACTACGGCATGCAAATTTCATAAAATCAGTAATAGATTCCGGCGAATCTGACATTTCCCAATTGTTTTCTCATATTCACTCAATCCACACCAGTGGGTGAGCATACAGAGAGTTTCATAATTCTTTGACGAAGAATAGCTTCTTCATAGCATTATCAACTTGCATGGATGTTATCATGAGTAATCAATACGGGTTACTTTTCGTAATCTGCCGGGACGCAAGTCCCAAATAACGAACTGTCAAGTCGGGCCCTCTAGAAATTCCTCTTCTCAACTGCACTCTCACAAACTAAGGGCCAACTAGCCCGTGGGTCGACCTAACTCATCCAAGCCACGATAATATCCTCACATAGAAAGCATAATAACCATTTACGATGGCGAATCGTCGCCGCGTCTCATGAACGGTTACGGCCGTCGTCGACCAATATTGCCGTCAGTTTTCGATCAATATGCGCCGGCTATTGCGTTCAAACTGCCTAGAACAGAAGCAACAGCGGAAGCGGGGGTGTTAGCGAGAAAATGAGAACATGACGAGCAGGGGGGAGAGAGGGTACTGAACGACATCGAACATGGCCTACATGATTACCCTCAATGTGCTTGGTAATGAAGTTAGCTCTTGCATTTTTTGCATCTTTCGCGTATGATCATTTACGTTGCGTGTTCTGAAATGCTTTGGACGCATATTCGGATCTGACTTCTATGTCACCTTCTTCAAGCTAAAGCCTTTTCAATAAGATGTCGTTCACATATACTGAACAATGGGAATGATTACCATGTCGGTAGTCGACTCAAATTACGATTTTCTTGCAAAAGAAGCGTATTTATCGCTAAAAAATTCCCACCTTCTACAGATTTTTTTGTGACGACATTACTCCTAACTCTCAAAATTCAAGATTTTACGTGCTGCAAGGGTTCATTTTGTTTTCACAAATGTCATCTGTAACCTTTCTCGCCCGCCATCCTTCATCGTAAACGAAACTATCGTAGAGCGCGGTGAGAATAATGACAATTGAGCAATATCCGCAGTTATATCATACCCAAAGTTCCTTCTTGTTATCTGTACTAGCAGAGTTCGGTCTGTCCTCCATTGCTCTCCTATTCATACCTCGATTTTCAGTTACTCGCACGACCGCTCGTCGCGTTCATAAATTGTCGCCACCGATCCCAACAGAAACCAAACGAATAGAGAGCTTCAACAGCTTCCGAGAACCAAGGCAATCAAACTGTAACAGCGCGCGCTGGCGATGTGTTATCTCCTGTGGTTGAAAATCTTTTATTATTTCTTTCGTACGGCGGCAGTCTATAACTAACAATTCAATAATCTTGTTTTGACTAAACCGTACAAATAATCGCAATCTTGTCAAATATGAGCAGGGAAGTAGTGCGCGCAAGTACCATATTGCCAAGGAATAGAGCCATGACGATAGTGAATAATCAGTCGACAATAAAATTTTATTTTTCAACTGACTTATTACTTTGCGAAAAGATTGAGAGAAGCACAAGATAGTTTCAGGCTTTTTGCCTTAAAACCAAAAGTGCCTCTTCAAATTCTCGCCCCACCAACCTCTCTATTCTTGACAAGTACAGCGCTCACAAAGAGGAATACAAAACGCCTAAGTCGGGGTTACTATGACGGCGGTGATGAACACTAAGAGCTACAAATGACGTCACCAGCTGACAGCGCGTCATAATCACCCCACAGAACGAATACCATCGTCTAGTGACCACCGCCCTCATGGGGTTCGTGACCGTGCTCATCGTACGCTCGGGCCCACTTGTAGTCGCTGTGCCGCTTGATGACGTCGGGGTCTCTCGGATCCTCCTGGTCGTTGAACAAGACTAAAAGAAGAGCAGATTTAGTGATATGTTGATAGCCGGATAATTTCAGGAATAAGGCGACAATTTGCTACTACAGCTGTGCTTCGCGATAATAAGTATTAAAATCGAAAACTAAGTTTGCAAAAAATTTAGGATGAAATATTTCCAAGTTTACTAGTGTTCATAAATTTATCTATTTTCTAATTACGACGCTTTGGAGAGAATCTGATGACTTAAACAGAAAGCTTCGACAATGCAGAAACACTTACACTACACCGCCAGAGAACAGACCCAATCAAAATCTAAACTGCAAGGACCTAATAGTCACTGTTCCATTGTATATTGAATAAACTATCGAAAATTTCTCTGAATAAACAATAGCACAATATTTTAATAAAGTATATAATTAAATTTCGTCATCCGTGTAACTATGACAAATATGCGATCATCGACTTGTGTCTCTCGCAAGTAAGTTCTCATCATTTGACGATATTCTGAAATTTAATGGAAGGAGGAGTCGAACCCGCGAGGGTTCAATTTGAGCGCGGGGCCTCAATCGATTGCTCCACGATAACCAGTTCAATACGTTCACTCAACAGACCCCTATAAAAAGCCCCTTACGACAATCCGAACTGCGGTATTAAATAATCGGCTGATTTATAACGTCAATAATATAAAAGGAAGCAAATTTAACTCATTGAAATTGTATTCGAGTTACAGCTGCTACAGAAAAACTATATGTACAACAAGTCGATCCAAAATATTGCGCCGCTCACAATTTACGGATATTTACCCCCTCGTGCCAAAAATGTAGTCGTCGAGTAGTTACCCCCTAGAACCAGCGTGACTGTATCTTGAAATTAAGCTAGTGGAACTTGAGCATTCCCTACTAAACACACACGCTGCACTATATCGCCAGATTGATTTCAAACTGTGAACCACCATCGTATAGAGCTTTCGATTCTAGAGAAAATGACGCTTCCAAATCCAGTCCATAAAATCGTAACGCAATAAACTGCATAAGCTCAGCGCAATGCCCACTTTTGAACAAACCCACCCACGCAAATAGTCAACTAAAGTACACCATTTACACTCGAATAAGGACACTTTCCAAATGAAAAGGGACATTTTCCAACTCAAATCTACATAGAAATTGTCCTTCTTGATTCGGAAAACGTTCTCTTTGTATTGAAATGCATCCTTATTCAAGAAAAATGATGTAAGCTCGTGAGATTCACAATAAAAACTTGAGAGATATAAATAAACTCCAATATGTTAATTCAAACGCAAGCGGTAAGAACAGTCGATAGCGTAAGATGGGGACTTACAGATCTCGCCTTCTTTGTAGGGATCCATGAAGGCACCGGGGAAGTAATGCATCTTCTCCTCATCGGTCATATGCTCGATCGGCGGCATCTTTGCGTATTTCTCCTCCTGAAATACGACGGAAATTCAGTACAATTACGAAAATATCCGTCCATCCTCCAACAAATTCATATCCACCCACAGTACTCGTTCCACGGTCTTTCTACATTGATTGCATCGTTTTCAGGAATTACCACATTTAAGAAGAAACGGTAAACAAATAAGAGATTATTTGAAAACGTTAAATGGGTTTTTACTTACCGCAGCGCTGTTCAACTTCAGTTCGCCGGTCAAATTCTTCTTTTCCGCCTCAATGTTCGACTTCTGAAATAAACAGAAACATTTTAATCGATGAACAGCGATTAATACTTTCAAAGTGAGACAGAGCGTAAAGTAGCAAAGCGATTAACGATTGAATAGTAAAAAATGACCACACATGTTGATACAGTCCAACAGTAAGTGATAGGGTCTTAATAAAAGTAAATATAATTTTTATAAAAAACTAACTCGGTCTTCCTAAAAGTGAAAAATATATAACTTTAACAAAAGAAAAGTGGACGGACCAATTCAGCAGTGGCGGCATCGATGGCCTTGTAGGTGGCTTCGGCAGTCGGGTAAGGGATCTTGATGCTCTCGTACTGCTTCTGCAGAGCGTCGAAGATGGCCGCCTGCTCAGGCGCGCGCTTCTTCATCCCCGCGAAGTCGATCTTCGGCAGATCGGTGGGGTTCGCCTGGATCCTGAAAATATACAATAACCAAAAATTCTGGAGATCATGAACCCCGGATATTAAGTTTAGGATGATTCGGAATTAATCTCTTATATGCGGCTTTTATTGCGTGCTTAAGCGTAGAACTCTACACACAGAAAATGGCAAATTGCTGTTTATATTCGATTTTACTGCAATTGGCTTTCATTTAATCGATGATGCAGTAATAATATCCCAACTGCACACATTAGTCATAATTTTCGACTAGTAACAAGAAATCTTTGATTGAAGATAGCAGACTGCTTCGAAGATCGATAGCGCTTCCTTCTGTCAATTTCTGCATGTAAAACAAAGAAACAGTGGGTGAAAAACGGTGTTCAAGCACCGAAAAGCGAAGTAATCTTTGCCAACTAGTGGCTGGCGAGATTTCTTATTGCTGATCGAGAATGTTTGACTTGAACAGCTTTTAAGGATCAAATTGACAAACCGAGCGGTGTAAGCACGGCTGCGGGTCTTCAAGCGAGTGAGCGCTTCTTGCGCATAAACGTCCTCCGGCATCATTGCCTCCGACAACTTCTTCCAATTCGCCTTAGATACCGCGAGGCGCTTGGACGCCATGCCTTCGTTATTCTAATTTACAATATCCACCACGGAGAAACCCCTGAAAGATTAAAAAATGGAACGCTTGAAATGTTTCCTCTTGGCTTTGTATTAGTCGCACGCACTTGCTGGTGTTCCGTACGCAGAATAGCATAGTTGTTGCCTTACGGTGTATTAATCGCGAGGGTAGAAGGGAGCAAGCTGGATACCCTACTTTTCGCTACGGTAACAAGGTAGAAAACGAAGGGTACCCAAGTAATTCTTTAATGATATAGTGACAAATTTTCGCTCACATATCTCATTGAAACAGCGGTGCAGAGCAGAAATGTAAAGCGTTCAGTTTCCTAATAGATTATTGCGCATAAAAAGTAACATTCATACATCTAATACAATTTAACTGTAATCTAACCCTAGCTAGACACAATTCCAAACAAGTGCGATAAAACGCATGAATTTAAGTCGTCTTGAGCTGAAATATTCAGATCTCGTTCTTCGAGCAATGATGGAAGAATGTACATTTTTCTCGATCGCAGCAACGCGCGGTACAGGCGCACAACCCGACCGGCCATCGTGCGACGAGCGGTTGCAGCAATCCATTCCAACGTTATGAATTCTGTCCTTCCTGCACATCAATTGACATTCTTAAACTATGAAAACGTGGCCGGCCGTTTATTCAGTTCAGGTTATCGCAATCTCACTTTCAAGGAACCTGCCGTGCGTATACAGTAAAACCGGATAAGAGCACAATCTTTCCGGGATGATGCGCATTTATCTTGGTTTCAATGTACGTTAAGATGGATTAGGTATAGTAAGAGGCCTATCAGAGTTGAGATATTTTGTCGCGAAGGCACGCGATTTCAGTCGCAAATTAGGGTTTTCAATGAACAGAATGTCAAATAGATTCTAACTGTCTCGTACTTGTTATTCATTCGCATGCAGTTTGCGCTGAGTCAGGATGTTATGACTACAGAATATGCTACATCTTGCGCTCTTGCGCTCTTCCTATCTGCAAATCACTGTTAAAATGTAGTCGTACAGGCCTGTACCTACTCGTAATTCTCTCCTTTTCATATATATAATTTTGTAACAATAAATAACCTGAACCACCAAATATTCGTCCATTTCATTTGCCTCCACGACATGTTTTTGTGGAAGGATCATTTAATCCGTTAGAAAAGATTCTTACACAAGGAAGTCGCTTTGTTAAGAGGAGATCGGAGGAGGGGCGGTTTGATCTCAAGCACACTCCCTTAAAGTGATCCTCGCTGTTAATTCCTTTCTCATCACAAATAATGCAAACCGAACAAGCGAACGTCGGAATACGAAATGTTCGAATCATACCGGACGGCTTTGAGGCGTAAGATATCACCTCCCGCTGCCGCTCTCGGGCTGCGATCGTTCTGACACTTTGACAATTAATACGCAACAGAGCTCTCTCTCTCTCTCAGCTAGCAGCGTACGCATTCGCAAGCAGATGCGCTTTTGATGTATAGATGTGGTCGGTGTATTTATATTAGCAAGTCTGCTTATCCGTGCTTCAAAACGGATGTCTTGGGATAATATTAGCTTCTTCCTACTAAATATAGTGAACTAGTCGACATTCGAAAATTTATCAAAAAATTGCGCACACTTGCATGAATCGGCTATACATCTCCTGCCTATTAATGGAGCCAATTTTCTTTTTTTCAAAATGACTGTTGTTTGAATATGAGTGGCTTTTCCACTAAAATTTTACACGCTGATATTTTGTCGTTTTTGTCGAACAAATCAAGTGAACACTGGCATATACAGTAAGATTTTCTAATAAAGCTGCAGTTATGTTAAGTTGATGTGGGAGCGATACCATGACTATTGAGTTAAAATTACTCTTATTGAATAGCGGTGCTGCTAGCAATACTGACGTACCGACACATTTCTACTCACAAGAGCGATCATTGCTCCCCTTCCTCTCTTGAACTTTTCTTCCATATCAATTACCTCATTCGTGGCCGTTCATGCAATCTGTATGCAAACGAAGAAAAATGCTCTTCGACTTGAATTCACACCGCGAAGTAAAAGATGAGCATGAGTTTGCCGTTGATTTGCCTGTCACCGCCTAACTGCGTCAGAGTGCAAATTTCCTGTTAAAAACCAAGTTTCAAACGAAAAGTGAAGTGCTTAATACACAATTCGTACTTTTTCAGAAAGACGGCCTTATTGTAAACTTTAACCCAAAAAAACTGATGCTCATCTTTGCGCGAGATATTTCTGTACTGGTTTGGACTTTGCTGCTTAGCTATATGGTTGGTATTCAATTTATGGGTGCTCAGAGACTACTGTAAGGACATCTTTTCTAAAGTTTTAATTTAAAAGAGGAATTGAATATCTTATGTTCTGTTGGAAACGATACAGTATTTATTACAATGGGATAAAAGATATGTTGCCGTTTTCAGAATAATAAACTTGCTTAATTAAGCAAATGTTTTGTAAAATAAAGATGATATAGAGAGCGTACATCACATTTTGGGCGCCCCCTGTAAATTCAATTTTTCTCTGTTAAAAATGCTAATCGCTGACTGGCGTCGCGGCAAAAATATACGACTGATAATAAGGTCAAATAATAATTACTGATATTTTTTAAGCGATGTCG
>NIUQ01004409.1:0-13817 GCA_002796945.1 Plectus sambesii
TGTCGTGTAGTGCCATATATTGACGGGTATCGCCGTGTAGTATCGTGTATCGCCGTGAATTACCGTGAATTGCCGTGTATCGCCGTGTAGTGCAGTATATTGCTGTGTTCATCGTATTCATGTCATTCGTAGGAGTTTGTGTGTATCGCATTTCCGTAATCCACTGAATTCTCATGGAACATCGCAGTATATCGTGTATTTACGAAAGTCTGCCATTGCTCATCATCTTCTAGTGTAGCTCGCCACCAATGAATCTGATTGATCGCCTATCATGCATATCGCGCTTACCTATCGAAGTTTCGGAGACTACTGTCATGTAGACGACTTATGAATGTCGAGCGCAATCTCAGAGCGCTGTTGTTGATCGTATTTTTCTGGATGCGGTGTGAACCGCGATGTTATTGTTGTCTTCTTTCTGTATGCCGAGGGCGACGATCGATTTGTGTACTGTATTGAGTCTCTGGAACATGGATGCTTCGTGGGCTACTGCTCAAGTAGTTGGTTATGTTGCGCCACGTTATGCAACTCTATTCGTACTGTTCATGCTCCAACGTTCTCTAATGTATCCTTATCGCTTGACCCAGCGGAATCACCGCGCTCTGGCGCCAGAAGGGTGTGCGAAGGCGATCGCTGAGCGTTCCACGAGGCAGCGACCGGACCAGCGTATTTGCTAATGAGCCGACTTCCTGATTTGCTACGCGTGCTCGTTCTCATCCTTTGCCGCGGACGGCTTCTCAGCTATTCTAGTTCACCAGCATCTTTGCGCTCACAAAGGCGAGAGAGAATGGCGCGCCAGCAGTTTTGGTTGACTAGAGCATTGTTGAGGAGGAGCGCCGCTTCTATTCACGCTGTACCTGGTAGACTATCGATTTGACCAAGTGGCGCTGCGTCTGGAGCGAGGGACAATGGTTGGAAGACCTCAAGCCGTGTCTAATTCCCAACCTTGAGTCAACTGTTGCTGGCACCTCGCTCCCTTGTGGAGGGGGGGGGGGGGTTATGTAGTCAGGGGCGCTCCCACAACTACGCTTCGCAAGCCCCGCGCTGCCGCGCGTCCCGAGACTACAATATACTATGGTATACGTGTGAGGAGGAGTATGTGTTTTGTGTAAGTGGTATGTGTTTGTTGTGTTGCGTGGTGTGGTGTGCCCAGATGGGGCGTTCGGAGGAATAAAGGAAAAGGAGAAAGATGCTTGACCACAAGATACTTGACCACAGAATTCTTAGAGCGTGGGGATAGTAAGAAACCCAATCTTATGAAAATCCATTCAGTCTGTGCAAAGTTATTCAAAAACAAATCGCTAGCACTTCCTTGAGCACCATGTGTAATTATCAAATTCATCGTTAAGAGCACAACATTAATCGTAACGATTATTATGTCACTTAATTAACACAAAGTGACATAAAATGAGAAAAAAATAGCTCTAAATAACTAAATTTGATTGTTTACTAATTAATTCTTCAACAAAATTCACTTCTTCAACTTATTCAAGAGTAATATCTGCATTAATCTTAAGTGTCAATTCAAATAATGCGTTCGCGCCGATGGATTACTGCAGTTAATGCGTCGGGTATCACCCGAGCGTTCGAGAAACTCAGGCATTTTCGCCGGGCGATACCCGGCTCGGGAGCCTTCCCGGCCGCTACCCTAGGGTAGGCCGTACCCGGAGTTTCGAGAAACCGGCCCCTGAACGTTGAAGAACCGCGTTTCTTGAGGCATCCCTTGTCGCTTTTCCTCCAAGCTCCGCCACCACACGATCCCTAAATCTAGGAGTAAATAGGAATACTGATAATTTTAATTTTATCTAATAATTTATTAATAATATGATATAATTAGTAATAAAAATATATTTAATTTTTATCGAACACTCAGCTTGCGGCCTCATCCTCGTTGCCTCCTTCCTCATCCTCCTCTTCTTTCTCTTCTTCCTCTTCTGCATCGTGTTCTGGGGCCGTGCCCTCTGCTATCGCTACCTAGAAAGTAGCATTTAAATATTTCAAGAAACACATACATTAAATATTGAAAATAACAAATTTTTCTGTTTTAATTAATTTCGAAATTTAAAAAATTTTGCATTACAGGGTGTCCCACGAAAGTGTTCACAGTTTTGATTGTTTATAACTTTGTTCATTTCTGTTCGATTGCTTTGAAATTTTAACCACATATAGAGGAGATATACAAATATTTGTGGTTAAAATTTCATTTGATCTGACACGAACGCGTTAATTAATTGCAGTTGCACTGAAAAGTTTCAAATCACAGACCATCCCACCTAAGTGTACACAGTTTTGATTGCTCATAATTTTTTCATTTCAGTCCGATTGCTTTGAAATTTAAATGAACATTCAGCACATATTCACTTTTGTATGGTAAAAGTTTAATTAAGTTTTGACATTTTTTAATTTATTAAAAAATTTATACATTATTTATAAATAAAAATTTAAAATATATAATTCAGCAGCATTTTAACCATACAAATTTGAGGATGTGCTTAATGTCTAGTTAACATATCAAATCAATCGGACAAAACTTTAAAAAGTAATGAGCAGTTAAAAAAGGGAAAAACTTAGATGGGACAATCAGTTATTTGACTTATTTCAGTAAAATTGCAATTACCGTTTTTTCGGATATAATGGCACGCGCGGAATTAGTGGTAAAGGGTAGGAGTGATTGAAACAATAGTGACACAGTGCTACATTTCCGAAAATACGGTAAATAGCGCATTCGCGTCAGAACCAAATGAAATTTTAACCACAAACATTAATAGACCTGTTCTACAGTGCCGTCCAAAAGTTTTGCAACACTTGGTTTTGTTTTACAGGATTGCTGGTAAGTCAGGTGAAAATGTAGCTAGAAGCCTGAAAACTGACTATTTTATAGAGAAAAAGAGGGGCTTTCAGATGCGCTATAAATCGGTTCATTTGATCAAGTACTTTTGGCACTATGCCAATTTAAAGTCAATTATGGCGATAGTTGGTCGTCCAAAAGTTTTGCAACACATTTAATATTGTTAACAATCACTCATAAAATAACAAAAATTTCAACAGCAACATTTCAATAAGGTTACATCTTTGTCAGTACTTAGTACTGTATCCATTATTTTCAATAACAGCTTTACAACGACGCGGCATTGAGTCCACAAGCTTCTCACAAACACTAACGGGAATACTCTCCCAGGTCTTCTTGATTGCTGCGAACAGGGTGTCCCGGTTGGAGAATTTTCGGTCTCCCATACGTCGCTGGACCTCATCCCATAGATGCTCAATCGGATTGAGGTCGAGAGATTGCGAGGGCCACGCGAGAACGGACACTTTCTTGGTTTGAAACCATTCCTTCACCACATTGGACGTGTGTTTAGCAGTGTTGCAACTCGAGTTTGTAACTAAGTTATTTAACTTAGTAAAAAACTCAGTAATAGTACTAAGTAACTAAGTTTTGAAAAAAACATAGTACTAACTAAATAACTTACTAAGTTTTATTTTTGCCCTTTAACTTACTTAACAACTAACTAAATTATTTTTTTGATAGTTTACTAACTATATAACTAACTAAGTTTTCATTTTTTCAACTCAACTAAGATGAAAACTTAGTTAAAAACTTAGTACTAAGTTTCCAACTAGGTTTTCCGAAACGGTATCAAATTTAAAATATTGGTGATATGTATCATAAGCAGCAGATTTGGCTACGGTAATTTCACGTGATTACGCCATTTTGGGTGCAATCGAACAACGGGAGTCACGGCCGCCCCAGCCCTTCGACAAAACGCAATTTTCACAAATCTCTTCCGATCGAGTGAATGCACGTTGAGCGACAACTTTTAGGTCTAAATGCTCGTCTAACACAGCTTTTTCAAATAAAAATAGAATTAATTGCTAATAAGCTAAGAAACTAGCACTGGAGAACTTGTTCGGCACGGTCCCGTTGAGGAAAAACACGCTCTTAGAGCCGTCGACAAATCTTCCCCATCATTGACGATCAGGGCGCTGGTTGCCTAGTTACCGAGACCTCGCACGCTTGTTGCCTAGTTACTGTCAGCGGGAGGCGGGATTTAAAACGCGTATGAAGCTTTGTGAGGAAAAAAAGTGAGTCATGCGCCGGACAGTTGATCTCGAAGTACACGTCGAATTGGGATAAGATAAAACAACCATTGGAATCGCTAGCTTGAATTCTATGGGAACCGCCTGAAATGGGAGTTAAAGTGATGCATTAGACAGTTAAATTTCTCCCCGATGTCCGACGAAACGAAACTTTCTTGACATTTGGTTAATTTTTAGACTTGGTTGATTTTTTCAATAAAGGCACTTAGGTGGTTCCCAAAGTTCATCTCGGGGGGAGCATTTCGAAAAAAAAATCACCGCAAACGGATGTTTCTGAGCTGAGATCAACTGTCCGCCCGTTTACTCGTTCTCCTTCACGGTGCGACTAAGCTATTAATGAAACATGCGAGTAAAAGGGGGGACAGTTGATCTCAGCCCAGAATTATCCGTTTGCGGTGATTTTTTTTTCAAAATGCTTCCCCCGAGATGAACTTTGGGAAACAACTAAGTACCTTTACTGAAAAATTCAACAAACAATTTCATTATCGATAAAAGGTAACGCAATTGACTTGAGTATTCGTGTCGACAGATACTTCCTCGCCGCTTCGATTTTGCCTACCTCCGACCTTCTGTAAGGTGCACAGCTTGGTCGGCTTCTTAGTACTACTCGCTCCGATCATTGTGAATCACAGTTAACATTGGCTAAGAGCTGTGCGTCTTGTTTTGGTCTCCTAATGCTCTCGTCGAGGTCCGTTGACAAGTCAGCCCACCCGTTTGGCCTATGTTAAGGCGCGCGCATACCTAAGAAGAAAAGGAAGCGCGAGTCATTTTCTTCCTTTTGACTCGCGCGCCCGCGCATACCTTTGACTCACGATCAAAAGAAGAAGTGACGTTTTCTTCCTTTTGACTTTTGCCCGCGCATACCTTTGACTCGCGATCAAGTGAAGAAAAGGAAGCGCGCTTCACTTTTCGGGGAATCAATCGCCGATTGATTCCTTAAAAGTGAAGCGCGTGCTGTAGCATAGGCCCATTTTGACTCATGTGCTGTGGGATAGGCGGACGGTTGCGCGCGTGTTCTCTCTCAATTCTAATCATTATTTAAAAATATTATTATTTAAAAATAACAGACTAGTTCAATTTTAGTCCCCTGAATCGATTGGCGTACTTGTTTTGTCGATTTAGTGCGATATTGAGCTCCTTTTATCTGATAATAACAGAGACGACGCTGGCGCGTTTTTAGGCTATTATAAAGTCTAGTTTTTTGTTCAATAATCGTCATATTATGTATTGCCGTGTGTATTATGCTTCATAGGAGTTTATCTGATTGTTTCGGGTGTGAATTTGCGCGAAAGAGTTTGGCAAATATTGTAAATCACTCTCTCTGTTATATAAAATAGCTCGCCTAAAAATGGAAACTCACGATAAAGAAAATCTGAAAACAAAAGTCAAGGGCGAACAAATTATGAACGACGATCAAAAAGACCATTTGATCGCCCTGGTTCAAAATAACCCCGCACTGTGGGACATTCGCCTAAAGGAATACCATAATAAAGACGTTAAAGGGAATACCTGGTGCAGAATAGCCGGCGAGCTATCCAAGAACATCCTCGAAGGCGACACCAGCAAGACTCCATTCACAGGTAGGTAGACGTTAACATTCTAGTGACTCATGTAGCTTGTTTCTCATTACTTTAAATATATTTTTTGCTGCCAGACGAGCCAGTAAATTGCGATTAGGTTCAAAGAATCATACGAAAGCGGAATGCACTGATTGTGATCAATATTGCTATGTCGCTTGCGCATTTTATGTGTCCAGTATACAGCAGAATTCGTTTATAACGGTTTTGTTTATACCAGTTAAGTTTAATCTGCCCCAGTGTGTACCTTCCCGTACAAATGAGTTCGCTGATATCGGTCGAAGAATCGGCAGACCTTTTACTAGAAAATGAGCTTATTATGATCGATTTGAGTAACATAAATGTGTTTAATATACTGCTCCCATACATACTTGACTTCAATAGCTAACGTGCATGTTAGCCACACTTCCCAACTTCTAATAATGCTGAAGGAGAGTGTACTTTTATACCAGTATTTTGACTGCTGTGAGCAAATTTCGCTTATACCGGTATTTTCACCTTGGTTGGGTGGAGGATCGCCCTCGCCTTCGGTTGAACCCGCACCTTGGGGCTGGTGTCTAGCGCTCAGCCACTACACCAATCAGTCCTCTTAAATATTCTTTTAGAATTTCCATTAATCTTTGAGAAGATGCCGTTATATTATTGTGTCTGATATTGCGCGCAATACAAATTCATTCGAGTTCAATTGTCGATGTTTAGCGGGTGAATGCGAAGAGCAATGGCGCCAGATAAAAAACTATTTCTATAAGCGGCTTAACATCGAGGCGGAAGATAGAAGAAGCGGCCACGGCGCTGTAAAAAGAAAGAAATGGAGATTCTGGGACGCGATGCAATTCGCCCGTCACCAGCTCAATTCGCAAACAGCGTACGTTGACAGCTGTTTGCGTGTACGAGCTTTATCGTCTCAATTAATAGAACTGTATGAGATACAAGTAACGTATTTTATCGTGCCGTTTCTACGTACAATCACTCACCGTGGCGATATAATGATTACTTATGTATTCAGGCGAACCACCAATGTTCCCCGCGAACTACTACCAACATCAAGTAGTCAGATCAGCAGTCAAGAAAACAGTGGGGAACTGTCGTCGTCACTCGCCTCTCATAGCGAGAGCAGTGTCATTATTGATGACGACGAATCGGAACGCATTGTCGCCCCGACACCAAGTTTGTGTTTCTCATTGTATTCAGGTTCCATGATTTATGACAATATATAGCCGTCCCAACTAAAAAGACAAAAAAGGAGAAAGACGACAAAGAACTGGAACAGCTAAAAGCGTCGATGAATGAAATGGCCACTGCGATCCAGCTGGGACTAGGAGAACCGCAGAGAGAAGATCAATGGGAAGTCTACGGTGAGTTCTATTAACACTTGCTATTATGTGCGGAGAGCCATCATTATGATATTTACTGAGATATAGCGGTGCACCACTAAAACCGTTGAACAAATATGTATTTCAGGACAAAGACTGGCGGCAGCGTTGCGCAGCATGCCCGCATTGGATCGGGCCAAGACAATCCGCGACATCGACGCACTTGTAAATGAAAAAAATATTGAAATTGCCGAACGTGTGTCGTATAGCCAACTTTGATATCTCTTATGTATCGCACATAATGCGACAGTTCATTTCTCTCGTATATCGAACATTATGCTATATAGTTCATTTCTCGTGTATATTGATTTCAATGCGACATCGTGCGTTTTTCTCCTATATCGAATATTATGAACAATACTGCATGGCAATAAAGATGCGTAACATCGATTTTATTGTAGTCATAAGATAACGACACAAAAGAACGGGAAAATTAGCGATCAGTATAGTAACAAAAACATTGTAATCAACTATATTTGGTAAATCGAAGCCCCACCTGTTCGGTGTTTGCATTTAGGCATTTCACGGGTTTAATGTTTCGCAAAACTTGAAAAAATTCGTATTTTATACTGCAAATAGTGTTAATATTTATTGAATTAATTATCATTTCATCTATATAAAAATCAAATATCGTTCGCACACATAGCAGAATGTTCAAATGAGGCCACGCAGCACCATTTTTAACTGCCAAGGAACCGATCCACTTGGTGATTCAAAGTAATTCGCGAAATGGTCGCGAATTTTCAATGCGCTGGCTTTGAAATTATGCGCACCCCCTGGTGCGCTCCGTGGTGCAACGCCACTTGATCGCCATTCGCCTGGCACAACCGTTCTGATGCCCTCATCGTCGTCCTCTTCTCTGTCAACAAATCCTGGTGGAATATACCGCAGATACGGATGAACAGAAGAATCGAATGAGCGAACATAGTTGTGGAGAATCAGGCAGGCGTGGATTCGTCGTCGGCATGACGCTGGCGTGCCAATTAGTTCGCCGCGAAAAAGTCTCCAACGATTGACAAGAACGCCGAAGGTATTTTCAGAAATGCGTCGAGCCCTAAAGTTAATAATTGCTGGTAGTATCAGAAACTACGACTGCACTTACATCATTTAAAAATATGCAAAATTTATCGTATAATTGTTATTAGCGCTGTAATAAGATGGAAAATTCTCTTCTCCACAATTTAAAAAATTCTAACGCTAATAGAACATATATTCACATTTTCAGCTCAGTATCAGAATTTTGAAAAAAGCAATAACAAAAAATGATTGAGACTTTCGTAACACATTATTTATGAGAATATCTAACAAAAAATAAAAATTATAAAATAATAACTTACCGGCTCAAACGATAGTTGAAGATCCTGTCTCTCAGAGATAGAGTTGGCGATCGCGAGAAAGGACGCATGACATTCGTATCCAATCCAAAGCCCTCATCGGCTACAATGACGGGCGGCAGCTGAATTGGAATGCCAGGAAGATCGGCTGGAGGTGGTAACTTGGCGGTTTCTAACTGGATTGCCTGACGCAAATCACTTCCCGCGTAGAGACTTGAGTCGCTCTGTCGCCCCTCTCCACCAATATCGACGTATGTGAACCGATAATGAGCATCCACAAGTGCAAGAAGGACCACAGAGAAGTACTCTTTGTAATTGAAGAAGGCAGATCCAGTCTTATTAGGTGCCTAAAGTCCTCACATTAGAAAGCGGGGCTATCAAAACGTAGCGCTACATTGAGCATAAAACATAATATACCATACATGACTGAATAGAGCCCCCTGGGGCTCTCTTGTTTCGAACTGCCTGGAGAGAATAGTCTATTTGTAGGAGGCTCTAATTAAAAAGCTCTATTCAGTCATATACGTTTTATCGATTGAAAATATAGCATAAAACTGGGCAGATATAAAATGAAGAAGAAGGTATTTTGATTTAATACTTCCAAAACTACCAATTCAACCAAAAACAATAAACGAAATCTTAGTAACATCTCTAATAACTTCGCTGCGGTAGTTATCTAATTGTCAACATCTCGGTGTCAGGCATGCAACGGCTGACAGGAATATTCTATTGTCATGCTCATATGTCAGGCTCTTCCCACCAGCAAAAAGGATACCCTGCGACTGAGTGGACAAATGCTAGAAATCTCTGCAGACAAAAGAACCAACCTGGCATCTGAAGTGCTTGCCATCCATGGCTCCTACGCACATGGGGAACTGCCATATATCACGGAACTCTGACTCGATTTCCTTCCAACGCTCCTCGCTGGGGAAACCCATGAATTCGTTGCCAAGAACATCAATTATTGCTTGTGACACGTTGTTCACAATTTCGCGTACGGTGGTGGCACCGATTTGAAAGGCCTGAGCCAAAACGGGGTAACTCAGACCGTGGGCAAAATGGCTGCAAAGTAAAAAGCTCAATCATTCTTCAATAAAAATTTCAATGCACGATAACAACAAACCGAAGCGCGATCACAAGGCGTTCCTCGGATGAAATAGGAAACCGATGGTAGGCGAACTTCTGAATGCGGTCTTCGATGCGCGAATGCAAGTTGTCAAACTGGGATGTCGTGAGACGGAGATATTGCTTCATATCGACGTCATCTGTTCGGTACTTTAAATACGTCAGCATTTCCGTCGACGGACGCCCATAGTGTGAAGGCTTCACACTAAACCGCCTGATCACTCTTCGCTGCTGCCACTGCAGCAATCTATATAGGGCTATGCCCAGTTGAAGAGCCCTCAGACCGAGTAAGACAGCTTTCTTTTCTTTCCTGCGGAAAGCTTTTTTGGCCATGTCGCAGATCTGAAAATTGATGCAAACTGCAATATTTATCTGACAGAGATACAATTTAGACTATCAATTAGTCATTTAATACTGAAAATAAAAAATAAACTGTAAGATCGCGATTCGGACGTTTTGGCCCTAAAATTTGAAAGTTCAAACAAAAAACTTAGGAAGTTAAACACGGACATTTCCGCCCTAAAGTGTTTTTGTTCTACTTCTACTGTAAGCTGCGTTCATTTACTTCGTTTATTGTTGGCAACTGAATCAAGATACTTCGTATAGTTGGGACATTTCGACGAAACTACTTTAAATCATCATCAACGCCCGAAAAAAACGTCAAACGTCAAACATGAGACGTCTGACTTTTTTAAAGTAGACTTACCCGTCATGTTTTGCACTTCGCACGTCGCATGTTAACTCTGTTCGGCATTTTTATTACTGACGCTATGAATTCACTCGTTTTTACGACCAAAAAAGCAGCAAATCGCTGTTGACGCGCAACTGCAAATGACAGGCGCGGCGACGAATACGGTAACTTTGAGTCAAAGGTATGCGCGGGGTCGCGACCGTGCGCGAGTCAAAAGGAAGAAAAAGGAAGCTGGGCAGCACATGATTCCTAGCTTCCTTTTTCTTCTTTTGATGCAAAGAGAAGATTTTGGTATTCACTTTTTGAGTCAAAAAGGAAGCTGACGCGTGAGTCAAAGGTATGCGCGCGCCTTTAGGGCTCACTTTCTTTGAAGTGTATAGGAAACCTAAGCAAAAGGTCGGCTGACAATCGTATCCGAGAATAGGAGGAGGAATTCTTCACGGGGCTATTAAACACAGAGCGGAAGTGTTAAAGTACGAACAGTGTTGTGCCCATGTTCGACATCGTCCGCTTTAAGAGTGATTATCTCGATAACGAGTTACTGGACTATAGAGAACAGCCATCAGTTTCGTAGCCAAGCTTATCTTCTATATGTGTGCCAAGTTTCATTAGAATCTATCCGCTAGTTATCGAGAAATCTTAACTAAAAGCAAAACGAACGGTCGGAGATACTGTTTGTCGACGCGGACTAAACCCAACGAATAAGCGATCACTGGTCCTACGACGTAACCCTGAACCAATTTCATCACGTATTGCGACAAGAATGTATCATGTTCTTGATGCGTTCTTGTGCCGCCAGGTGTCGCTGATGGCGGATTGTGGGCTGTGTTCGACGATTGCTCGCACCAAAACCAGATGCAAGCCGCTGGCCGCAGAATTCGTTAAATTACACTTTTAGATTCAACTAAGTCCCAAAAACTGTTGACGGATTTTGGTAGATCACTTCTCTAGCTACAGATCGGTGTATAAATTATTACATATCTCTTCTTCTCCAAGCTCTGAGGCCCCTCGATAGCCTAAATTTCCTTATTAACTCGGCGGAACTGCCGTGGAGTGAAGAGGCAGACTACAGTATAGGCTTTTTGCGCGCAGTTCAAACGCATTATAGTGATGGCAGAAACGGTAGGGCACCCCCATTTTTCGATCATTACTCGTGAAATACTTAACACATTCTAAAGAAACTTTCTACACATGTGAGTAGCCGTTAAAAAGACTAACTAAGCAAGTTTCATAAAAATCGGATGAGCTGTTCAAGACTTATTCAAGAAATATCCAAATATAGAGTGAAAAAAGATAGGACAAGTTTCGATCTTTTATTTATCCTTTCCAAAACAGATGATCAACTCATTGATACGGTCCTACGCCTGTGATGAATATTCTCATGCATTTGGTAGTTATGCTGAGAACGAGCTCATATATGAATCTGGTAATGATAGTAGTTTGCAACGGCATTCAATTTTCATTGAAAGTTTGATATAGCAACCAACTTTTAACTTAGTTAACTTAATCAATTTTTTAAACTAAGTTTAATTTCGTAAACTTAGTAACTAAGTTTAACTAAGTTATAAAAACTTAGTACTAAGTAACTTACTAAGTTTATAAAAAACTCAGTACTAACTAAATAACTTACTACGTTTTTTTTTCGAGGATTTACTTACTAAATAACTAAGTTTTCAAAAAAACTTAGTTGCAACACTGGTGTTTAGTAGGGTTGTAACGGGGACGGGGAATTCCTCGTCCCCGTCCCCGTCCCCGAAATTCCCCGTCTCCGGAATTTGATTTTGTCCCCGTCCCCGAAATTCCCCGTCCCTAAAATTCTGATTTTATCATACTCAATCATCATAATTTACAATTCTAATATTAGTTCAGTATATATAACACTATGTCGATACATTATTATACATTTTAAGTAATATTAATTAAGTTTAGGAAAAATTTTTTTGTCCCCGTCCCCGAAATCTCTGTCCCCGAAATTCCCCGTCCCCGGAATTTGATTTTGTCCCTGTCCCCGAAATTCCCCGTCCCCGGAATCCCCGTCCCCGGAATTTCCGATTCCCCGTCCCCATTACAACCCTAGTGTTCAGGATCATTATCCTGTTGAAACGTCCACCCCCGGCCCATATTCCGGCGAGCAAATGGCAGCATTACGTCTTTTAAGATCGACTTGTAGACGTGCTTATCCATAATCCCATCTATGCGATGAATGGGACCAACCCCGGACCGGGAAAAACAGCCCCACACCATCACGTTCCCACCCCCATACTTTACTGTCGGAAGTTGATACTTCACGTCAAAACGGGCACCGGCAGGCCGTCGCACATACACATTTCCGTCAGTACCAAACAAAAGAAACTTCGATTCATCACTCCACAAGATCTTTTTCCATTCCAGCGGCGTCCTGAACTCGTGGTCTCTCGCGAACTTGAGTTGGCGGGCCTTGTTCTTTTTTGAGACAAGCGGCTTCTTCGCGGGGCGTCTTCCATAGAGTCCAGAATCTCTCAGACGCTTCTTGACAGTCGATGTGGAGACGTCCATGACGTTCAAGTCGTTCCGGATGGCGTTGGCGGTCAGGAAGGGAGACTTCTTTGACAGCCAGACGATCCGCTTATCCGTACGAGCTGTCGTCTTGCGCGGTCGTCCAGTCCTGGGAGCGGTTCCCACCGTTCCTCGCAGTGTATGAAGCCTCAGGATCCTGCTGACAGTAGATCGGGCCACTTTGAAGACCCTGGCGATGTTGGCCTTCGTCACATTGGCGCTGAACAAGTTGACTATCCTCTTCTTGACAGCAGTAGAAAGATGAGGGGTCCGTACCATCGTTGGGGGGAACAAGTAGAGAGGAGGAGGAAGAAACGACAATAGGAGGTCAAGTGATATTGCATAATTTGCATGGTTTTAATTATCGACAGCGATACACAAAAATAACGGGTTAGTAATATTTTGTTGCAAAACTTTTGGACGACCAACTATCGCCATAATTAACTTTAAATTGGCATAGTGCCAAAAGTACTTGATCAAATGAACCGATTTATAGCGTATCTGAAAGCCCCTCTTTTTCTCTACAAAATAGTCAGTTTTCAGGCTTCTAGCTACATTTTCACCTGACTTACCAGCAATCCTGTAAAACAAAACCAAGTGTTGCAAAACTTTTGGACGGCACTGTATATGTGGTTAAAATTTCAAAGCAATCGGAAAAAAGGAAAAAATTTATAAGCAATCAAAACTGTATACACTTTGGTGAGATACCCTGTATATCTTGGCAACGCTACGCCCGAATTGAGTAATTATTTTACTAAAAATCTCAAATCGTACTATTATTTTCTATTTGGTGTGAAATCAGTATAATTGAGATGGTTGCATTCAAAATCTTGGTTACAGAGAATATGTGAAGCAAATAGTTTGAAACTCAGAATGAAAAACATTCAACCAACCCACAACCTTCCTGTAAAATTTCAGCAAACTTTACTTTACTTTACTTTACTTTATTTCACTTTATCGTTTATTACAAACGAAGTGGGACTCCATGCTGTCCCATAATGGTGTTGCACTAGCCCCAACCCAATCACTCCCCGCCATCGCCCGCAGCTCATCTGCCCATCGGCGTCGTGGTCTGCCGACAGGCCGC
>NIUQ01004410.1:0-13845 GCA_002796945.1 Plectus sambesii
CTCGACGATCGCTGCCCAGGCTGAAAACTCGTCGACGACGGTGATGGCCAACGACACCACCTCAACTCTCGCTACCACAATGCTCGGCGCTCAGATGGACCTCTCTTCGACGACGCTGATGGCGAATGACTCGTCCTCTACTCCCTTCGCTTCTTCGACGATTGCCGCGCAAGCTGATGAGTCGACCACCACCAACTTCACCACCCCTGCTCTCTCTACGATCGCCGCGCAGGCTGACAACTCGTCGACGACGCTGAAGGCTAACGATACGACCTCTACCACGATGCTCGGCGCGCAGATGGACCTCTCCTCGACGACGATGATGATGGCTAATGACTCGTCTTCTACCACTCCCCTCGCCTCTTCGACGATCGCCGCGCAAGCTGACAACTCGTCGACGACGCTGATGGCCAACGACACCACCTCTACCCTCGCTACCACGATGCTCGGCGCGCAGATGGACCTCTCTTCGACGACGATGTTGGCGAATGACTCGTCTTCTACCACTCCCTTCGCTTCTTCGACGATTGCCGCGCAAGCTGATGAGTCGACCACTACCAATTTCACCACCCCTACACTCTCTACGATCGCCGCGCAGGCTGACAACTCGTCGACGACGCTGATGGCCAACAACACCGTCTCTTCTGCTGCCCCTGGTTTGGGAATGCAAGAAGACTTTACGCATACCGTAGTGCATGAGGAGTTCGTCGAGACCTCGACCTTTTCCGCGGATGAATTTTTCGCGACGTCTACCTTGGCCGATGAGGAAATCGTCGCGTCTTCTACCACCCCCGAGAGCGTTGACTTCGAGACGACTACTGAGTTCGAGAAAGTGTTCTTCGAGACTACTACCACCCCTGAGAACGTGATCTTTGAGACGTCTACCGCCAACAACGAATTCTCTGAGACATCCAGCGTGTCCGCAAAAGAATACTTCGCCACGTCTACGTTGGCCGATGAGGCAATCGTCGCGTCTACCGAGCCCAAGCGAGTGTTCGTCGCGTCTTCTACCACTCCTGAGAACGAATTGTTTGAGACTACTACCGAGTTCGAGAAAGTATTCTTCGAGACTACCAGCACCGCCGAGAACGACCGCTTCGCGACGTCTACGGAGCCCGAGCAAGTGTTCGTCGCGGCCTCTACCACCCCCGAGAACGACCGCTTCGCGACATCGACCCAACGCAAGCGTTTGCTCGTCGGTACTTCGACCACCCCTGAGAACGAATTCTTGGCGACGTCTACAGAGCCCAAGAGAGTGTTCGTCGCGTCTTCTACCACCCCCGAGAACGACCGCTTCGCGACATCGACCCAACGCAAGCGTTTGCTCGTCCGTACTTCTACCACTCCCGAGAGCGTCGTCTTCGAAACTTCGACTACCCCCGAAAATGATCTCTTCGCGACGTCTACCCAGCGCAAGCGTCTGCTCGTCGCGACGTCGACCACCCCCGAGAACGACTTGTTCGCCACATCGACGGAGCCCAAGCGAGTTTTCGTCGCTACTTCTACGACTCCCGAGAATGATCGCTTCGCAACGTCTACCCAGCGTAAACGACTGCTCGTCGCTACTTCGACCACCCCCGAAAATGAATTGTTAACGACTACCCAGCGCAAGCGTCTGTTCGTCGCGACGTCGACCACCCCCGAGAACGAATTCTTGGCGACGTCTACCGAACCCAAGCAAGTATTCGTCGCTGCTTCTAGCACTCCCGAGAACGACATGTTCGCGACGTCTACTCAGCGCAAGCGACTGCTCGTTGGAACGTCGACCACCCCCGATAACGTCATCTTCGAGACGACCACCACTCCCGAGAACGACCTGTTCGCGACGTCTACTCAGCGCAAGCGTCTGTTCGTCGCGACGTCGACCACCCCCGAGAACGAATTCCTGGCGACGTCGACCACCACCGATAACGTTATCTTCGAAGAGTCGACTACCCCTGAGAATGAACTCTTCGCGACGTCTACCCAGCGTAAGCGAGTGTTCGTCGCTGCTTCTAGTACCCCGGAGAATGAATTCTTGGCGACGTCTACGGAGCCCAAGCGAGTGTTCGTCGCGTCTTCGACCACCCCCGACAACGTCATCTTCGAAACGTCTGCTACCCACGAGAACGACTTGTTCGCGACATCGACGGAGCCCAAGCGAGTGTTCGTCGCGACTTCGACCACCCCCGATAATGATCGCTTCGAGACTTCTACCGCCTCCGACAACGAATTCTTCGCGACGTCTACCTTTGCCGATGAGGAAATCGTCACGCCTAAGGAGCCCAAGCGAGTGTTCGTCGCTACTTCTACGACCCCCGAGAATGATCGCTTCGAAACATCTACCCAGCCCAAGCGACTGCTTGTTGCTACTGCGACTACCCCTGAGAGCGTGATCTTCGAGACTTCTACTACCTCCGACGACGAATTCTTCGCGACGTCTACCTTTGCCGATGAGGAAATCGTCACGCCTAAGGAGCGCAAGCGTGTGTTCGTCGGAACGTCGACCACTCCCGACAACGTCATCTTCGAAACGTCTCCTACCCACGAGAACGACTTGTTCGCGACCTCTAAGGAACCCAAGCGTGTGTTCGTCGCGACTTCTACCACCCCCGAGAATGATCGCTTCGAGACTTCTACCAAGCGAGTGTTCGTCGAGTCGTCCACCTTCGCCGATGAGGGAATCGTCGCGTCTTCTACCACGCCGAAGAGTGTAATCGTCGAATCGTCTACCGTGCTCGTCGAAAAGTCCACGCCGTTGACTATGTCCTCGACCGACGCCGTCCCCGCCTCCACCACGACGCTCAAGCCTAACACCTGCAAGTTCAGCGAGCATCGTGAGTTTACAATCACCTATTTTTACTGAAATGCACATTGGGCCGGTTTCACATCGCGTACTTTAGCTAAAGTCGTACTTAACGCAATGATGAAGGATAACCCTTTAAGTACGACTTTAGCTAAAGTACGCGATGTGAAACCGGCCCTTTGTATTAACCTAATCCAAGGTTATCTTTTGCAATTATAAAAAATTTTAACGAGGACAGAATGATAGTCATAACATTCTTCGAAAGTTGTTGTTCAATTTACTGTATCTTTTATTTAGGCGAGGACCATGCTGCCTGCCGCCGCCGTGGTGATGGTGCCTTCTTCCGCAACGCGAAGGACTGCAAGACGTACTTCCGCTGCACGCACGGAAGGCGCATGCAGTGCGCCTGCCCCGAAGGCACTGTGTTCAACCAGGAGTCTAACGTCTGCGACTTCGACTGGGCCGTTCCCGAGTGCAACAGCGACGACCCTCAGAACATGCCGGCTTATAAAGCTGCTCTACTGTAGTGCCTCTGATACATTGTAGACGATGACACTACATTTTATTTACCTACTTGTTCATTTTACTTCGATTGTTTTTTACTGCGATACTCATCTGTGATTGTTATTTTCTTGTCTATTGTTACAGTTTATACCAAAGGTTGCGCTATTGTCGGAAGGCCTATTATATAGGATAAATTTCGACTCACTTCAACTTTGTCTATTACACAGCATGTACACTCAATGAGCTCTCAGAACGCTGGCGCATTAATTCGTACGAATGCAGTCGACTATTTTCTTTGAGCTTGGCGCTTCAGAGCAAATTTTTGTAGACGTTATTGTACTCTGCTTAGCACTCAGGTTTAACTAAATCGTCTGTCGAACTTGTCAAAAGCGTGTAAAGCAAATGTGAAAGCACGAATGTTCTCTTACATGCCTCACTAAAGTTGACGCCTCTATGAAAATCCAAGGTAATTGCTTCCAAATGCTAATTTGCTTGTAGAAGCACTCGAAGGGAACTATTTTGTTGACCCCGTTCCGAAGTACTAGCTTCGCAGAGAGACAGTCGTGGAAGCGTCATAGTGATCGAAAGAATAATGGGCTTTCCTAATTCCAGCCCAATGTCATCGGGGGCCGAGACTGTTTCGATCGGTCAGCGACCGGCAGCGCAAAATTTAAGATATGACCGATATAGGATGGAGCGCTTTAAACAGACCAATCGAGCAGTTACCAAAGTATAATGCGTAAAAAATATTTCACTGTTCGGGTTTTTTCTGACAACCGTCGCTTTGTTGCCGTCGTAGAAATGTTTTCTGTCACCATGGAAACGAATGAACACGTCATCGCGCAGTGGCATTATGGAAATTCCTATAGGTGCTCCACCCTCGAATTGCCGCGATTGCGATGACCCCCAGACGATCGAAACTTGTTGATAAGGCGTCAATCATGTTGATTTGATAATTAAGTGCGTGTGTGGTCAGCGGTTGTCTTCCGGTGTCTTCTTGTGCTACTCCTCCCTCTACGACTTCGATCCCCCAGAGCTAAAATTTAGTCATGTGGAACTTTTTGTTCATCGCTTTTGCCCTTGCGGCCATTGCCGGTGCTTCTCCCGTTGCCCCGGCTGTTGGAAGTTAGTTTTCGTCTTTGAGTCTTGATAAACGCTATATTAAACACGTTTATCTTAAACGATTAAACAGACAGTCTAGCTAGTTAATGTCTGTATTCAAAACTTTGCTTTCAATTTTTCATTTGAAAAATTAAAATTCTGTAAATGTTACAGCTCAGCGCAATTTTTCACTAATTTAACTTGTCATTACAGGCTGGCAGATGACAAATAATGGTTGGCAGTGGGTTACTGAGACCGAAACCACGACCGCCGCTCCCTCGACGATTGCCGCTCAGATGGCGGAGTCTACTACGACGATGATGGTGGCCAACTCCACGATCGCCGCCAGCTCGACGATTGCCGCGCAAGCTGACAACTCGTCGACGACGCTGATGGCGAACGACACCACCTCCACCCTAGCTACCAAGATGTTCGGCGCGCAGATGGACCTCTCTTCGACGACGCTGATGGCGAATGACTCTTCTTCTACCACTCCCTTCGCTTCTTCGACGATTGCCGCGCAAGCTGATGAGTCGACCACCACCAACTTCACCACCCCTGCACTCTCGACGATCGCCGCGCAGGCTGACAACTCGACGACGCTGAAGGCCAACGATACGACCTCTACCACGATGCTCGGCGCGCAGATGGACCTCTCTTCGACGACGCTGATGGCGAATGACTCGTCTTCCACCACTCCCTTCGCCTCTTCGACGATCGCCGCGCAAGCTGACAACTCGTCGACGACTCTGATGGCCAACGACACCACCTCTACCCTCGCTACCACGATGCTCGGCGCGCAGATGGACCTCTCTTCGACGACGATGTTGGCGAATGAAACTACGTCTTCTGCCCCTGGTCTCGGCATGCAGGAAGATCAGATGTTCACTGGCGAGCCCGAGGAAACTTTCGAGTCGTCGTCTATGCCTGAAGAACTTTTCGAGTCCTCTTCAATGCCCGAAGATATGTTCGAGTCCTCTCCCCTGCCCGAAGACGAAATCAACCAGATTGCCTTCGTCCAGGCTGAGGAAACGCCCGAGCCGATCACCACGACGACCACCACGCTCAAGCCAAACACCTGCAAGATGAGCGAACGTCGTGAGTGTCATTTTCTATTTCAATTTGCCATGGAGTGCGTTTCTATCAACCTAAATTCTTAACGTTTTCTTTTCCAATAGTAACAAATTATCTTTTGCTTAGTCGTTCATACCGTTTGTCCGCTCTATTGAATGCTAGTTGCTAATCACAGGACTGAATATTAATTTAGGCGAGGACCACGCTGCCTGCCGCCGCCGCACCGATGGCGAATACTTCCGCAACGCCGAGGATTGCAAGACGTACTTCCGTTGCTCGCACGGTCTGCGCATGCAGTGCGCCTGCCCCGAAGGCACCGTCTTCAACCAGGAATCTACCGTTTGCGACTTCGAGTGGGCCGTCCCCGAGTGCAACAGCGACCCTCAGGAGTGGCAGCCGCACATGCAGATGCAGATGGCCGAGACCGCCGCTACCAAGCAGGCCGTTGACACTACCCTCTCTACGATCGCTGCCAACACCACCACCGTTGCTGCTAATACCACCTTGTCTACCATCGCCGCTCAGTTGGATGAGGCTATCTCCACGAAGGTCGGTCAGGTCCAGTCTACCATCTCCACCGTCGCTGGTAAGGCCGAGTCTACGGTCGCCACTGTCGCCGGTCATGTTCAGTCTACCATCTCCACTGTTGCTGCTAAGGCCCAGTCTACTATCTCTTCGATCGCTGGTCAGATGGACACCGAGACCAACTCTACGATCGCCGCCGAGTCGACCCTCTCCACTATCGCTGCCCAGGCCGAAGAGTCGACCATCTCGACGATCGCCGCTGAAGCCAACTCTACCATCCACCTGCCATCTACCACTCCTTTGGCTACCGGTGTTTAAATTATAGTATCTCGTGATACTTTTTTATTCGATGATGCCAGATTTTATCTGTTCTAATTTCTACGTTTGTTTGGTTCTGTCATTTGATCTGTGATCGTTATTTACTTGTCGAATTTTATACCATTGTGCTAAAGTATATGTAGTGGTCGGAAGGTGTCTCAGGATAAATTACGATTCATTCAATACCGTCTTAAGCACAGCAAATATAACAGCTATTTAAATAAGTATTCATATAGGACCAAAATAATGAACAGACAAAGAGTTTTGCTCGTTCAAGTCTTAATATATATCAGCGCCAGATGAACAGTTCCCCAAGCAATTTTGGTAAAGTAGCTTGTAAGAGCTGATCTGCGGTGGACCGCAATTGACTGCAACAATGTTACCAACTGCAGGCCAGTCACTGAGCGCGTTTAAACACAGTCACTTTTAGTGCCCATCTTTGGTGGTTAGGCATCAGTTCATAATCTGTCCCTCGTCAAGAGCGATTGTTCTCTTCCCGAGTTTCGTCTCCGCATTACTACCCGTTTTCTCGGTTCTCTTTTCGTTATAGATTACTCTTTCGTCCGCAACCTGACGAAGCGTCTTGCCTTACTGATTCTTCTTCCACACGGTTGCAAAAATTAAAACAAATCATTTAAATAACATATATCTTACGCATCATCAACAAGCTAGCTTCGTTAATAGCAAGTCAGCGTTTAAAGTGAACGCTAGAGAGCGCACATACAAAGCGTACTATTATCGATTTGACTCCGAATTTATGGCAAGTACCTACCTCGTTCAAAGCACAAAACCTATCGAATTCGACCGTTTTCAGCATTCGCAACATTGCTCAGCGTTACTGGCCAGAAAGGCAATGAATTTGTTACTAATTTTGAGGTTAACTCTATATTATACTCAGACTTGGAGGAAAACTGGCAAAGAGCTTTACGCAAGTTACAATCCGCAACATGGTGTTTGCAAACGTGTGTCATTTATTACAGTTTGGCACAAACAGTAGCCAACGGTAACGCCCATATTTAATAGCGACGCCAGTCCAGCTGTTGCATTTTGATAAGCGCTGCCGGTCATCGCGCCCTCGTGACCTGCAAACGAGTGTTCAGCTTAAAAAGGCACCGTCAGCTGCGCCCCATCTGCTCGCGGTTATGGGTCAGTTTATTTATTTGTTACCAGCTACCGCTGAAACCATATAAATGGGTTGTCTGCCAAAGTTTTGCGTTCATGTTATCATTTGGTTTTACTTCTAAACGCTGTGGACAAAAGTAATCTACAGCGTGACTAGCGTTTGAAAATGTAGAAGTGCAGAGTAGACAGTTGAAGGGGAAGGGATTATGTGAGTAATGTGCGGAACCACGGCTTGAAGAATTTTCTAGCGGGAGATTGCACGCCCCTCCCCCACCAACCGCTGGCAGATATCAGTCTCTGAAGGCGCAAATTATTATAAGTTACTTTCAGGCCCGTACTACGATGCTGTTCTCTGCTGCACTCCTCATTGTCGGCTGCTTGGGGAGTACGGTAGGACTGGAAAATGGATTGGCGCGAACGCCGCCTATGGGATGGATGTCGTGGACGATTTTCTGGTGCCAAATAGATTGCATCAAGTACCCAGGAAAGTGCATCAACGAGAGAATGTACAAGGATATGGCTGACCGGCTAGGTACGGTAACTTGATATTTGCACAACTCATTCAGCCCTCATCAGTTTTCGATCGCTCTATTGAACATAAAATACAAGCATTGCAGTGGAAGACGGATACAAAGATTTTGGCTATAATCGAGTACACATCGACGACTGTTGGATGGAAATGAAGCGAGACAAGACTGGAACTCTAATCGCTGACAGAGACCGATTTCCCAGCGGTATTCAAGCGCTCTCCCGCTATGCAAGTTTTGATCTGAAGTTGTCGTATAAGATTGAATCGAACTTTGGGGACTCGATCTGAATGACGCCACCGAGATACAGCGGTCAGATCAGCATTAATACATAACTCTAGTGCACGCCCTTAAACTTGACCTCTAAAACTACCGGGTTTTCTCGAGATTACGCCCCCCCCCCAAATTCACGCCCCGGGGGGCGTAAATTTGAAAGCCTTCTCGATATTTCGCCCCGGGGCGTAATTTCGGAGTTAAAAGTGTTTGTTCGACAGCACAAAGTAGTACTGTCTACGCAATTTTATCTCGGAATTTTCCCATTGCAATATCAGTAAATATGCGAGTAATACTGCATTTAATTGCGAATTAGCGTGAATATGGTCAACTTTCGCTGCTCAATGTTATCTTGCTATAGTAAAATAGTAGCTGAAGGTAGTATTTCAGCAATACTATGTTGCATTACGTTTTTAGGCCCTTCGCGAAATTACGCCCCGGGGCGTAATTTTGAATTTCGCGTGACCACCAAAAAGCTGCTTTTTTTCGTCATCGCCCCGGGGCGTAATCTTGATAAACTCCGGTAGTTCATTTTCATTGAGGCCACTTATCCTACTCTATCATTTAGCCAGATCGCACCCTGCTTCACCAAACTTTTCGTACACATACCAGCGAACGTTTTACCTTGCATCTGTTCGAAAAACAGAGCTTCTTTGAAATACATTCCCTCTGAGGGCAGTTGAAAAAAACAGATACGTGAGAATGAAATTGTGAACATGCTTATCGCGGCTATCACATAAAGAACCTGCTATGTTGCAATTTTCGCAGTTTTAAAATGCAATTATTTAGGACTGTTTCACCCAATCACAGTGTTAAAATTTTAGATGCACGCCAAGGGGATACTGTTGGGAATCTATGAAGATTACGGTAACAAAACATGCGGAGGTTATCCTGGCAGCCAATACTATCTGGAAAAAGACGCCAACACTTTTGCTGAGTGGGAAGTCGACTACTTGAAACTGGATGGATGCTACGCCGAAGAAGACGATATGGCGATTGGTATGTTGACCGCCCCCTCCCCCTACTTAATTGGTCATGACTCTTGGCCCCACTGGTTGAGGTTTATTTCACATCTATTGGCGCGTATAAAATCTCGATCATCGATCCGGGGACCATAAGCACGTCTGATAATTACCCGAGATATTCGAAAATAGTTTGGAGTACCCTTTTTATATTCTCTATTTATTTTCTATGAACTTTCTCGGAAGCGCTGACGTCCGGTAACGCCCTGAGCATTCGTCCATGTTACTCTTTTTTCATCGCTCTATCACCGACCTGCAAACCCCCAGCGTTCCTTGCAGGTTATCCAGCAATGAGTGATTTTCTAAAAAAAACGGGTCGCGATATTGTCTACTCGTGCAGCTGGCCGGCGTATTTGGAGGACGAGCCAGAGAAGGTAAACATGCTCACTTCTAATTACTTTTAAAGTGGGAGGCTCACATTTGATCTATTCCTAATTGTTCCTGACAAGAAACAAGTATTTCGTAAAGAAATTTTGACGTTTTGCAATACAAAAACGCATCGAATGAATTGGGAATTAGTGGTTTCATGAGTGATCACTTCAAGTTTTTCATTACAAATTTTAAGGTCGACTATAACGTGATCGGAAAGTATTGCAATTTATGGCGAAACTATGGCGATATTTCGGCGAAATGGTCGTCGATCCAGAAAATCATTGACTACTACACTGAAAACCAAGATAAACTGATCCCTGCGGCAGGACCGGGTCGCTGGCACGATCCCGACATGGTCTCCTTTTACTTTATATCTCAAGATATTGATGATTGATAGAGATAGAGATTCTTTTACCCATTTGATTATATACTTCATCTAATAACTTTCAGCAGTCTATTGAAAAATCTTCTCTAATGATACAAAGTTTAAGAGACAACATCAACAATATTAAGTTATCAAATTAAGCAATGCCATGGAAATAAAGTGTCAGCTATGGTGTTGTGCCCCATTTCGCAGAGCCAGAGCGCCCCCTCCCACCAACCGGGGCCACGGCTTCATCGCCTTTATCTATAACACGGGCGTACTGGTTAACAAGAATAGCTGCGAAACTGATATTAAAATGAATTAATAAATTGTAATAAGTCATGAAGATTGATCGAAGTAATCGTCGCCATCGACACTCGACGTTACATCAACAAAACACTTAAAAATAGTGGGCCAGTTTAACGATTTCGTATCGCGTACTTCACTCAAAGTCGGACTGAAGTCTTAGCACTGCGCTGAGCAGACTCGAAATTAAGTATGTAATAATAGAACGGGCAACTTTTCAGATCGTTGTTGGGCAAAATACTGTCACCCCAGACCAGTCACGCACGCAGATGTCACTTTGGTCCATCTGGTCGGCGCCTTTGATCATGTCAAACGATCTGCGAGTAATCAAGCCGGTCTACAAAAAAATTCTGCAGAACAGTCTCGTTATCGCTGTTGACCAAGATCCTCTCGGCATCATGGGTCGAATGATCTTCAACGTAAGAGAATCGATTAACATTTGATCGTCATGATTGACTTGCTAACGTTCGGTTGTGATTAGCAATTGAATGATTATTTTTGTTAGGGCACTTACAACTATGATACGTGGATGTGACACTGATCGGTGCCTGGGGTAACGAAAGGGGGGACGGACTAGATGTATAATGCCCACGCTTTGTACAAGCAAAAAGACTGCGGATTCGCAGCAAAAATTATTTCATACCCCAGCTCCATGAATCAAAGTTACAAACCTCTCCAAAGGGTACTAACGCCGCCCTCACGCCCCGAGATTTTAAATATTACCTTGTACAACTGACGTATTTTTGACAGACCTAAAACAGAATCGCTATTTTATTCACCTTATCACTTTAGAACAGCGATTTCGCAGTTTACCTCAAGCCCATAACGCCAGTTGATACGGACAAAAACCTGTACTCATACGCCGTGGTATTCTTCAATCGCAATACCGACAGATCGGTTCGTTAATTTTGTTACATTTCTTGGTCTCATTAAAGTGATGGTACGCACTGGGCTAACGATGGTCCAAGTAGGCAGCAGTTTCCTGGTAATTGTTACTTTATTCAAAATTACTGCACCTTGTTTAGAATAAACCTTTGACATTCAGTGTGATCAAGTGCATTTATTTCAGTCGGTGGTGTCAATAATGTACGGTCAACTGGGACTGAACAATCCATTGGGATATTTCGTTCAAGATTTGTGGGAAAATCAGTATTTGGGTTTGAAGCGATCTATCGATGTCTACGTGGCCACCATTCCACCCACAGGCGTCAAGATGATAAAAGCGACGCTTGCGCACAAATTTTTCATCGACACTCCAACTGCTTGATCAATACGTCGACACTTTGATGCAATGCATGACTCCGATATCGTTGCTTGACCGATTCAGACTCTTTACTCTGTTTTACAGAAACTTTTGACGCCACTGTTACCTTATTGATGTTTCTGTTGTCACGTCAGTTTGATAGCATTCGCAGGCTACACTTTGATTGCTCATGTTTTGTGCTGACCAGTGGGCCGGTTTTATGTCGCGTGCTTTGATTGCTCATATTTACCTCAACTATAACCCCTTAGAATGCCTTCTATGATGGAATGTATGAAAAAGAAACATTACCCCCTGATGTTATTCCTTACTGTCGATATACAAAGGGAGCTACATTTCTTTGCCTCGTGTCAGTCACCGGTCGCTACATCTAGTGAAAGTGAGGTGTGGAGAGCTAGTTGGTACCAAGTCGCCTCTAATGTTCATACATCTGTTGATGGGGACGAGGCACCTAATATAATCCCCGTGGAGATGTGGGCTCACTGTTTTTACCTGAGATGAAGAGACCCTAGAGCAACGTGTTGACGATGAGCAATGTTTGTGCAGAGGAAGTATTGAACTTTTCATTTGATTGTGGCCCTAAAGAGGGCCGTTGGGATACCGTTTTGGTCAAACGATGACCGTCTACGCGCGTTCACCGCGGATGCGGCGGGCGAGCTGGATGTCCTTGGGCATGATGGTGACGCGCTTGGCGTGGATGGCGCACAAGTTGGTGTCTTCGAAGAGACCAACCAGGTAGGCCTCGGACGCCTCCTGCAGCGCCATCACGGCCGAGCTCTGGAAGCGCAGGTCGGTCTTGAAGTCCTGCGCGATCTCACGGACGAGGCGCTGGAACGGCAGCTTGCGGATGAGCAGCTCCGTCGACTTTTGGTAACGACGGATCTCACGCAGAGCGACGGTACCGGGGCGGTAGCGATGGGGCTTCTTGACGCCGCCGGTAGCGGGCGCGGACTTGCGGGCAGCCTTGGTGGCGAGCTGCTTGCGCGGGGCTTTGCCACCAGTGGACTTACGGGCGGTTTGCTTGGTGCGGGCCATGTCGAGAGATCAGCAACAGACTGAGCGTAACAGAACGGTAGTAGACGGCAATCGAGACTGACGATTCGGACGTTTGAACGCGTTATATTCTGGGCATTCGATCGATGCGCTCGCGATTGATGACCGGCGATTGGCGGACGCGAGCGGATCCGATTCGTCGGTGCAAAAGTGGCGGGAAACGGGGGATTGCGGAAACGCCGACCGGATGGCGCGCGTCTGTTTTGTCGACAAGGGGCGCGCGTGCACGCGCGATTACGAGTTTGCGCGGGAATCTTTGGTGCTCTATGAATGGCAAGCGCAGGCGCGGATGATTGACATTCCCTAGTGAGACAATAGCATGCGTCATGAACGGCAAGCGCGGGCGTGGATGAGTGACAGTTCCTAACGGCACAATAGCTGACAGTCCTCTATCGGTATTCACAAGAGAAGTCGTACGGCTACTACCGTAAGGTGTATCTGTAAGGCATGGACAACTGCAGTGCGTTCTGTTGGCTGTTGAATGCTATCGATTCAGCATCTAGCATTCCTTAGTGGAGCAACTTTGCAGCAAATGATGCGTTAACTGTTGAGCGTTAGTGTGCTTTACTCTGTACATGCTAATACACAATGACATAAAGCGGCTAGTGGTATTTCGCAACTTGTGACTACCTCAATGATGACAATGTAACGTGTTGCAGACTACCTCAAGCATCTGATATCATGAAGGCTGTTTCAGTGTCCCTTAACAGTTAGTGTATTATGTGGCATGACCCCCATATCTCCAACCTGTTCACACATGCTTGACACTAGAACCCCTGTACCCTATAACTATCAACACCATCATATAACTGTGCAATAGAGAAAATAAGTGCATACAATTCACAACGACACGAGAGAACGACTTTTCATTTGATGGTGGCCCTAAAGAGGGCCGTTGGGTTTCAAGTTTGACTCGCTGAGCCGATTTACTTGGCGGGCTTCTCGGACGTCTTCTTGGGCAGAAGGACGGCCTGGATGTTGGGCAGGACACCGCCCTGAGCGATGGTCACGCCCGACAGGAGCTTGTTCAACTCCTCGTCGTTGCGCACCGCCAGCTGGAGATGGCGGGGGTTGATGCGGGTCTTCTTGTTGTCACGGGCGGCGTTGCCGGCCAGCTCGAGCACCTCAGCAGCCAGGTATTCCATGACCGCGGCGAGGTACACGGGGGCGCCGGCACCAACGCGCTCGGCGTAGTTGCCCTTGCGCAAATGACGATGGATACGGCCGACGGGGAACTG
>NIUQ01004411.1:0-13820 GCA_002796945.1 Plectus sambesii
GTCCTGCGGATGAGGCAGTCTAAATGCTACCTTAAACAATAGATTTACAGCTTCGCGAATATACGATACATTCCGTTCATTCGCATTTTCTGCTTAATGTGATAAGAATTTGTTTAATTAAGATACTAACTTCTTCTTCCATGACACCGAAATTTACATTATCAACGGCTGTGTCATCTACCATATGTTAAAAACTGCAAATGAACATATTTTAGCGTGCTTAGATTATGGATGACAAGCAAGAGCAGCGTCAAACGAATGTTTATTAATCGGATTTTTGAACTTACCGCTCGCCAAGAGGTCCAGTTCCGCCCGCCTGTCCTATGATTCCAGGTCTGCCATCATTTCCTGAAACCATCGAATATGGAAACTCGAAAGCTCACAAGCCATTTACTCAGTCATTCTGATGTACGCTCGCTAAATGATAAGTGCGCTTACTTATTCTGAAATTCAGCAAAGTTCTTGTACTCACCTTGTAGCCCTGGCTGTCCTCGGGGGCCGACGAGACCAGGCGGACCGGGGCGTCCTGGTGGTGCATTACCTCCTGGAAGGAGCCTTCCTGGATCGCCAATCGGACCTCGTGGTCCTGGATTTCCAAAGGGGCCTTGTCGACCAGGATAACCTTGCGGTCCCGGTCTGGAAAGTTATATGTGATAACTAATTACGATCAAGTATGGATGATGTTATGAACATTGGACGTACCTCTTTGGTTCTCCAGGAGGTCCGCGCAAGCCAGATGTCCCTCGCGGTCCCCGTTGGCCCTTGTTACCTTCTAGACCCACAGGACCAGGAGGTCCACCAGGGCACTAAAAAAGTAAACTTGAGTTAATTTTTGACGAGATGCGGCAGCGATAGGCAGAAGTTGGCGCCTGAGCCTATTAGCAAAGGATGCAGGAGTATGTGCCCCTCCTTCACGACCAAAATTCTTTTCATCTCATTCAGTGCTGACTAGTAAAGGCAACCGCTCTGCAGCTGCAAATTTTATATTTCCTCTGTCATATTTTGAATGTGAAAGATAGAGCTTCTGTGGGGAAAAAAGTACACCCACTATCCCGACGCTGACTTTTGCGCTAGTGGCACCTTTTGGCATGAACTTGATTTAGGTGCGATATACTTCCCAGTCCGTCCATTTTCGCCTTTTGTTCCAGGTGGGCCGTCGCTGCCTGCAAAAAAGTGTGTATCTGTGAATTGTCTTTTAATTTTTGATAGAACGCTGAAGTCTATCAGTTTGAAATGTAAAATCTGTCTTATAGGCCAACAAAGGTTGCTTACTCATTTGCTTTCATTAATCAGTGCTGAAATCGGTGTGTTGCTAACGAGCGCTCCAAGAGCTAACAAAAAATAGACAACGTTGCCCCGTCGGGATTCTGCGTATGCGGCAGTTTGAACACTACTTGACATTGTCGATGCTAAGCAATATATCACAAAGCAGTATTGGCAACCAAAGAAGCGTTACATTTTACTCGGGCAGCTGCTGCGATGCAGACTATTGCGGCAGCGTTCAGCTTTCCATGAAATAGCAACAAGCTAAAGGCAAATACCTGGATGTCCAGGTTTGCCTGGTTGACCGTGAGCGCCAGGAGGGCCTTGCTGGCAGGCACAGCAACTTGATCCGCTGTCGCCGATCTGTCGCGTATTACGTGACGCCGTCAATGAAGTAGTGATAGCATTCTTCCAAATTACGTTTGTTTCTGACTGAATTCAGTGATTTTAACATGCACTGGCTTTTCTATTTGTTTTTAAGTTTTATTACTGTAGGGGTAGAAATTATTCGGTGGTATTAAATTTCGGTGATTTCGGTGGTTCGGACGACCACCGAAATTAAGTACCACCGAATATTTCTAACCCTACAGTATTTTATAACTCGTGAGCTAGTGGGAAGAATGAACGGAACTGGATAAATGATTGAGAAGCAAGTGAAAGATATGTGCTCGGCCCTAACCTCTTTCAGTTTTTCTCTTTAACCTATCAAACTTTTGGAGCTATCAGAAGTGACACTATAGGATTTTTCTGTCTAGTTTCCGTAGTAGTCTACATTTTTATGAAACATTTTTGAAGAATTATAAATGAAAAGCTTGTTATAGTGATATTGTACTATAGGCTATCTTGGCGTAGCATTGAACATCGACATTTTCAAAGTTTCTGTAGCATACCTTGCAGAAGTCAACCTCATTCAGCATAATCGTTCTGACGCGCTGCATGTGGTTGTAGAAAAGCGGCAGAGTGACAACGATGGCCAAGACGGACACTGTGCTACAGACTGTCGCCAGAAACGTCGCTTGCTTAGTCGCCATGAACGAAGTCGACTCCATCATTAGTGATGGTAGTCGTTTGATTCAAAGCGATGTAGTCTTAAAAAGCAATTCGATTCTATTGCAAACTGGTAAGTATCGATAGATCTATTAATAATCGGAAGTTTTCGATTAGCCTGAACCTGACAGACAGTTCAGTCGTCAGGAACACCCGCGATTGGCGAGCAAACGTTGACATCGCAAGAATGAACGCTTTCCGATCGCGAATATTAAACTTGCGCTGCGACGTTTGCGTAATCCAATGAAACGAAGATCCGTTTCGAACACGTCTCGAGGAGAGAAGACACCCTGCTCATAAAATAGGTGATTTGATGGTAAGAGTAAAAACGCTTACCTCTCGATTTGACCTACTTTGTCGCGCAAAACGGATTGATGAGTGATTCGCAAACAAGAAAAAACCTGCGTGGGCCATTCAGTTGTCAGCGGCGACCTCAATACTGTATGATGAAACTGGCAACTGAAAGTGGGACTATCGTGCGCGCGGGACGAAATGATGAATGGATTTTCATATGTCGTTAATTAGAGTAAATTTGCAATAGTATTCTGACGTCGAAAATATTGATAGGACTTAAGATAGAACGAGTCATTATTCGTCTTTTGCTCGGAGCGTGTGCAGGAACTTGTGATTAAAGGATCTTTTGGCGAGAAAAATTAGATTGACTGTCATCAAAAGCAACACTCAGACAATATTATTTTCCACCGAAGGACTCTCAGCCAAGTGCTTCTGCGATCTGCATAATTACGTTAAGCAATAATCATCGCCATAACAGCATTATTCTTAACAAGTGGGTATAGCATATGGTTAAGCACCAAAACAGATCTCTCAATAGCTCAGGAACTGAAATAAAATTTGGAAATTGCCTTTCTCACATTCTAGTAATATGCCTTCTTTTTAACTGCCTAATTGTTCACTGCTTGTGGACTGTTCGAAATGCTATCTTTTGAATTATGGGAGATTTTTGACGTAGTTGCTTTGTCGTATTTTATCATGTTGTCTTAACAATTTAAGTATTGAAACTGGATCACAGATATTATTTGTGCAGTCTTATCGGAGCCAGTTCACAATTTGGGCTTGAAATCTCTACGATTACTGTCAGCGGGGACACTTAATTATTCACTTTCCTCCAACTAGCGGTCATATGCATAATGTCCCTTGACACGATTTCCCCAAGTGTGCTGTGTTATGGCACTACTGAAATACTTGACAACCGATCTCTGAGGTCCAAACTAATGAGCAGAATTCTTAAGGGTAGTCTGACCACGCAGTTTGCATGAGTTACGCAATAACTATCGAACGCTTCTGTGAGGGCCGAGAGACAGCAGAGTTTGTGCATGAACCCTTGGAACAAACCAACATTAGAACATTAGGCAATGTATTGGCTAAATTGAGCTAGTTTATAATTTTTGGAGCGTTAAGAATCTTCAAGTTGTTGGAAGTGTACTCATTGAACAAAGCTTTTATGTAACAGCATGGAATGGCACTAAATTCGAATGGAGCGTTGGCGTCAGTGCGGCCGTCACTATCGATCGTCAGTCGACCGCCCGCGTGCGCGTCGTCCGCGAGCACAACGGCCCACTCAGACATCTCGTTGCCAAGCAATTCACTAACCCGTCCACACTGCGTTGGTATAGCGCTGTTAGTCTGAGAATTCCTCTTCGTCGTCGGTTTTTACCCAACGTATTGAGGTACTTCAATGTTCTGCTCAACTCTCGGGTTGTGGCGAACGCCTCGGTAATTTTGGAACGCTCTGCACTGCAGGGCTTATAATTCAGTCTCAAATTTAATCATTAAGCCATGGATTAAAACGTTACTTATTTTAGAAGATTCAGGCGCACTTTTTGAATATAATTTATCATCGACAGACATCAGTATCTAATTCGCGTTAGGGTGTTTTGTAAAATCCAGTGAAAATGCGATAAAGAAGGCAGTATGGTACGAAAGTTCGAAGCAAAATCATTTCAATTTTTATAGAGCTAAATATCGTAGGACTGCAACATGTACAATCAATGAACGCTTGGATTAATGATACTGCTGATAATTAAAATGAATTATGCCATATCGTTCGCGATCACTGCGTTGACGCCAGCGACAGTCTTTAATCAGTTCATTCTACCTGTTACATTTGTGCCGGAGCGCAAAGATGAATCTGAGGAGTTTCCCACATCGATGGTTATTACCCAAAGATTTGAGGTAAATCAATGTTCTGCCCAGCTTTCGGGCTGCGGCGAATGTCGGATATTTTGGAAAGCTCTGCGAGGCAGGGCCAGCTGTTACTTGGAGAAATGGGGCATGACCTGACCCGTTAGACTGATATGCTGGTATTGATTATGGCGAAATTTTTCGCACATCCATGTCTCATTCATCTATAAACCGATTAAGAGCAAACTGAGTGATGTTTACGTTTTGCGCTGTCTGTTATTAAGAAGATCTGTTATTTACGTTTAGCAATTTTGTTTTTCATTAAACACAATCCGGGCATATTATTTCGAGAAACTCCGATAAATTCTTTATTAGCAACATTCACAACAATCGCATAAGACGATAATAAGCAGTTCGTTCGATATAAAATATCAGCGTTTGTTCATAAAGCCACGAGTTGGAAGCGGTACATTTGCAACAGAAGGCAAATATGATCATTCATTACTTGACCACGTAAGCTATACATAGAGGCGGTCCCACTGACGATCGATCAACCTACCACACGATAAAAAAACTCTAGCATGCTGATACAGTTAATGTGTGATCAATATGCATCAAATAGTGCAAAGTGTGCGCAATATAACTAGCTCATATAAACATTGTCACTCTCAACGAATTTAACTAGATTAAAACAAAGCCAAAATGATTTTGCAGGAACTATAGTTATTAAAGTATCTTTTGTTCTGTTCGCTTACAGCTCCGGTTTATACCAGTTAAATCCTGAAGCAGCGACTGTCGCTTTGTTGCTTCCAGAAATTAGCTGACAAGTGTTGTTCGACGAAGAATGTGAAAATGAAGTACAATCGCCATTATTCTGGCACGACTGTCGGCACTGGCGAAATGACATATTGTATGTCTCACTCATTACTACAGATGGAGAAGCTTTCAAGTCCGCTATGCCACGGTTGAATTCATGCAGTTTATTTCCTGAAACATAGTAATCTTGATTCGCTATCATCAGCATGCCAACCTCGGACCATGCATTGATTCTGTTTCAACTTTAATGACAACTTTTTCCAACTCATAGAGGATATTTTTCAGTTTTGCTAAGCGCAGGAAGAATTTACAGTGTCCATTATAATAGTAGAAACAATGCTTACGGTATTGGCACAGATACCATTGATTAGTTGTGCATGAGCCAGTCTTGAGTAAACCATTTTGGCCAAGTAGCGCACAATCTGAAAGTAGCGGTAATCTTAATAAGACGCTTGTTGAATTGTTAATATGCTATGATATAAGAGTGAGCTGTACCTGGCAGTGAGAGGGAAGAGACCCACATTGTATTCAATGATGCATTCATAAACTTATAGTCTTACAAAATTTATACACTAAAGATTGAAGAACTGACAGGACAGCTTTTGTCGCGGCTTATAAAGATTAAGTGAGTTATATGATGGGAGAAATTGAGTTTTCATTTTCCGCCCTTACAGATATTTTAAATCCGGAATATGTATGTGATTTTCACCTCCAGTTAGGGGCTGTCCAGCGTCCCATGGGAGACTGGTCGTATTTGCCGTTGACTTTGTTCCATCTGGATTTATCCAGTACCACTGCGAACTGTACCGCCGAAGACCGTTGAACAATGGCATCGTGGGTGGCAAACCAGTCTGAATTGTGTAAAGAATTATATTGGATAAACAGCTTCGGCTAATTTTTTCCAAAAAGAGTTGCCACCTCGGGTAGTCAAAATAATTCAGGTTTATATAAGGAATAGCGCCTAACTCGTAGTTCGTTCATCCGGCGTAAAGCTTGAATCTACAATCTGGAGATTGGAAGTCGAAGAACCGGTGGAAGTTCCGTTACACAGGGATGCTCCCTCATTGCCTTGCACAGGTTTATTTACAGATGATTGAAAGCAATGATGAAAAGTAACCTTTGCCCAGAGAGCTGTGCTTACGAACGTCCCCATATCGACGGTATTAACGCGCGCCAAAAATCCTCCAGGAAACTCGGTGCATTTTCCTTGCGCAGTGTCGAAAGTGATCGCATTTCGGTTGAGTGTAAAGCAAGATACGTATCCAATGGCGCTGGGATTTGGCGACAGTAGGCATGCGTTTTCAAAGTCCGTGAATGAGTAAGGTTCGACTGAAAATTTTTTTATCAAATTGTGTATAGCTAGAATCAGGAGTTTGGCTTAAAGCTGGCGAAAAATGAACTCACTCATTCGCGAAGACCCCTTACAAGTGTAGCGGCAACGGCCACGCAAGGCGCACCTCCTTACGCCTGCTATACTTGTGCCATGTTAGAAAGTCGCAAATTAACTGTCTACGTCTAACCGTTTCATGGTTAACAGAATTCTTTTCTAATTTTCGATTAACAGTTTTTAAGAACCTCATAACCTATTCCTACACTGATTATCTATTGCGTGCCTTTAATCATAAATGTATTCATTCTCACGGTATTCACAAATTAAGCCTAGTGCAGTAAGTCTGGTGGCGTCGCAATCATAATATCCGTCGGTATATTTTCCAGTCATATATGCGTAATTATTTGTTGTCGATGTTGTGGGCTGGCCCGGGCCCCAAAAGTAGCTTTCTTGCATCTTTGCAGGCCATTTGTACCCTTCCGGTGTTGTCCAAAACCACGAATAGCTGCCTTCTTCTGAGCAAGTATTGTCTGTGCAAGCTTTTAGCTGCTCTAATCCCGTTGTAAATGAGAAGTCGCTTAACTGATTAAGTGGGTAGTTATAATAGGTCTCCGCTAAGGCCTGAAATAAATAATTTACGATAAGTTGCAAAGAATATGTGGATAAGTAACGCGTTAAAATCTCATTATGTCTGGAAATATGTCTCCCATACCAACTGCGATAATTAATGGATATTCTCAATTTTTTAATTTTCGGTTATGCACAATGCTCTAAAAAAATTTAATTTTAAAAACAGACCCATCAGAAATGAACAACGGGAAAGCCCCCAAATTGATTACTCTCTCAGCAAGTAACAGAGAAGCGTTCGCTTAAAAGATGATGCTGCAGACAGTCCATGCTCTTCCAAAGTCGGTTGATACAAAGCGTCAGCTTTGTGGTAAGTCATTAAGATATGATAAGAATTTAGTTTGAGCGGTTGTCACATATGAAGGTGAAGGGTAAAACGTTAGGTATTATGAGAAAAAAGTAAACAGCCTATGGTTTATTTCAATCCAACTTTTACCTTGAAACTTTGCCATCACTGTGGCGATCTTTAATTTGCGGGGATAATGCTAATCTCTAATCAACTTTTAACTTCATCCAGTAAGAATGCGTGCGCCAAATAAATCATTAATATGAAACCAGATCAAGAGGAAATGAATTGTAATTTGTTTCTGTTCGTTATTACTAAACTGGGATACTCTTATTTGGTTTCATTTTTTTGATTAAAAGTCTTAATGTACTCACTACAGATCATGTAATAAAATTTTCTTGTTGCCTTTCAAAACGGCTAATTTTAATCGAATTGAAAAGTGCACTATATCTTAATATTCTACAAGATTTTCAGATAAATGCAGCTTTAGAAGTTTTAAAAAACTGCTCTCAAATATTCTCACCCGTCCAAATGAGCGCGCCATGTGGACCTTGGCTGTCGTACTGAGGTGAGCGTGTCGAGAAACAAGCCCAGTAACGTTTGAGCAAGAAGTGCGTAACTTTGCTATTGTTGCCTTAGTTGCAGCCATTATAAAGCAAGATCCATCGACATAAGCTGACACAAAATTTGAAGGAGCGTTGGGTGGCTTGCTTTTGCAATATTCTGCGGCTGCTGTTATTTTATAAGCGTATTTCTCTTCTAAAAACGCTTAATTATCTATCATTATGGGAACACTGTGTTTTTAATGTTAGAGAAGCAAACAGATTTGAAAAAAATTCAGCTAAAGTCATTGCGGTATTGTGATTGCGTAAATAGGTGGGCACCGATCAGTACTTTGGAGGTACAAGGCCGAGGCCCATGTGGGCATACATACTCCTCTCCCTGACACGCGCATACCCCAGTTTTACCCTATGTTTGCCAAAAACGGTCGCTGCCTCGTAAATAGTATTTCTCAATTTTTGCAAGATTTTTGTTATAGGAAGCCGAATGTTTAGTCTGTGGGACATATCTGGTAAATAACTTAACTTTTCCTTTTTCGGACATCACCATCAAGAACATCTTTAATTTTTGAGTTATCGACTTTATAACTAGACCGCGTAGGTAAGCGTGGACTGACCGTATTCGCAGATGAATGCGTAATCAGTTCTGGGATCTATTGCTATCGATTTTTGATCCTTCTGCCATGCCACACTGTTGCCTGTCATGCCCGTGGCCGACCACGCAATAAATGTCGCGCTTTCTTCGAATTTTCTCGTTGGCGTCGTGTAGTACCAGCCGGCGTTGCTTGCCGTAGTACATGTACCATAACATTCTGTGCCAATCCAAGCATTCAAGACGCTGCTAGCATTCTATAAAGTTTTGATTTACTACTGCTGGCACGCTGAAGCGACTTACCATCAGAGATTCAATGACGGGCTGATAGTCCAAAGAACGGATATGCACCAGATGACCCGAATATCCGAGAATGTCGTTGCATGCTATTTTTGCTGTGTTAAATTTCTTCAGCTCTGTGTGAAGAATGAGGCAGCTCGTGCCGTAATAGACACTCAACGGTATATTGCATTGATTTTGTAAATCTGTAGCAGAGTAAATGAGCGGAAAATTGAAAATTAGTAATGCGATAATCATCGCTTTCGTATACGGTAATCTCGTAGTTTAGTCGAGCCAGCAGTTAGTAAAGCACAAAGTAGGTTTCAATTAAGTTGGTTTGAAGAAAAAAGCTGTTGTAGAATCGATATGAAACACTGAGTAAGATCAGATGGTAGTTATGGGTTGAAATGCAGCTCAGTTAGCTTTCAAGTTACGAGTTTTGCGGGATGTAAGTTAATATTAAACAGGCGTCTACGTGCGGCACGAAGGTAGACTGATCAGCTGATGCAGATCTAAATCATTTTCCCAACCGAGGAGCCTCGTTGCCTGGACTGCAGTGGTTTCGAGTTTCGCCTACACGCCGTCGGTTGCTTACCAGCGGCCATCGACAAGTGCTGATAACAACGGTCACCTAGTGCGTGCCATCTCTTATTTCCACATCAACTACTAATCTCACTTTGTGAATCAAATTTGCTCATGCAAAGTATAACTTCATCTACGTTTGCGGCATTACCCGCTTCATAGAAGATACCCTGTTGTTTATATCTAAATTTCTACCACGACGCTTGCATGAAATAACTAGTTTGAGAAATATTTATGAATGTAAGCGCAACATAAATATGAAGCTCAGTATTTGGAATGAATGCACTAACCTCGAAGTCGGCGCGACTGACGCAGTTCTGGATATTATTTACTAGCAACCAAAAACTTCAGCGAGCTTTCGAGCAAAGGCAGTTATAACAAAAAATGAAAAATGAAGTTTACTCTACCTGTTGCCCTAAATTTGTGTTATAGGCCTTGTAGGGTACTAAAACGGTCACTCTTTTATCCCATTAGCTGTTCTTTAACAATAGTCGTTGCACAACAGATAGTTTTGGTAGGACATCGCAGTTCATCGAAAAATGAGCGTATATGAAACATGCCTTCGCATTTGCTTAGGAAAAGATTGGCCATAACCTTAATTAGATATTCGAATAATGCATGGATTCGTCGAAGTGTCAACGTGAGGTTGAGCCTCAGCGATGGCAAGCCGCTTGGACTTTTAAGGAAAATCACGAAATGTATAGTCGTACTATAAAATAAGATAAAGATCAAGAGATTCGTTATTTCAAGTTAGCTGATTCCAATGCAGTTGAATGTATTTTGTGATAAAAGATGCGCGGGCGTTTAGTGTCGACGTCAGCATCGTTAGGTAGTGGAGATTTCGTTTGCGTCACGCGCGTGTGGTGTACAGCGCGCCGGCCGCAGTCACTGATGCCTTCTCAAAGATGTCATCGCCTGTTTTACACTAACCCGTCTTGTCTGCGTTACTATGCAAAATTGATGCGGACGATTCCCCATCATCGTCGGTTATTACCCAACGTATTGAGGTACTTCAATGTTCTGCTCAACTCTCGGGTTGTGGCGAACGCCTCGGTAATTTTGGAACGTCCTGTACTACAGGGCTATTTACGAATTCAGTTGTGGCAAGGATTCAAAGAGCCATTTAATGAAGACTTAAACAAGTTGCTGGGAAGCGTTTCATGAGTGAAAATCATGAGTTTATTCATCGTTCGTCGTCATACCAAACTTCAGGATTTTCTTCCGCTTCAAGATATTTCGGGAATTTCGCAATAATTTTGATGCATTTGGAAGAAGGATATAAACATTTAGAGAAAAGTTTGTTAAGTAGGTACCGGTTTCTGCCATGCCATATATTGCAAGACTGACGCTATCAATGAGCGGTTGGATCTCTGATAAAACTGGTGATCGAAATGAGTCAAACCTGTCGTTCGCGATAACCGTGCCGACACGAGCACGTTTTTTCATCAGTTCAGTACCTGTGAAGTTTGCGCCGCAACGCAACTTTGACCCTAAGGATTTCTCGCCATTAACGGTTATTACCCAACGTATAGAGGTTTTTCAATGTCTCACCCAGCTTTTAGGTTGTGGCGAGCGCCTCAGTAATTTTGAAACGCCCTACACGTTAGGGGTCAATGATACACAAATTTACTGCATTCAGTCCGATTGAGAGTCATGTAAGAGAGAATACAATTTGGAACTGCTTGACTTGTTACGGAACCATGGCTGTTGACTACATTCACTTCAATAATATTTTGCTTAGTGTTAACTGAATGTCAATGATAAATTTTGCTGTGGTTCATTTATCCATAATGCTACAGACATAAAACTTTGACTTACATTCAACATTAATACCAGACGTGGATCTAAAATAATATTCTTCGTTATAGCAGATTAAAGGAAAATATATTGTGGATAGCAAGAGTTGCAACCGATTTGGGTAACGCAAAACCGCAAACACCTTTGAAATTGCAGAGACTGTTTTAAGCAACGAGCGATTGTGCGACACTAACATCGTCAACTCTATGTGACACTCGTTGTGCTAGTACACAAAATCAAAACATTACAGAGCAGTTCTAAACCGTGGCATACTAATCGCTTTTTTCAATTGTGAATATTTTTAACTATCCATCATTTCAGTATGTGATCACAGTGTATAATTCCATGCAACTTCACCGCGTTCTGTTTGATAAGTAGATTCTTGCTACCTTTTGAATGATCAAGCTGATTTCCACTGTTGAAACACTTGCGCAGGTGTTTTGTCACCCTGCAAATTATTTGCTCATATTCTCATAGATTAACATCGCGCAGATCGACATCAAATTATAATAATAATTCTTTGTAAATGGCCACGTTTGATCTAATGATTTGCAAAGGCGGGTAGGTTGGCCTTGCTCAAGTCTTGCTTTTCTTAAACTGCGGTGCTAACATTCGAAACAGTTTGTTTTTCTCACGGTATTTGCCAGCAAATGCCGAAAATCTTTATGGATGACGCTTCCGGGAATATATATTTAAACATCGTTCAATTTTTAAAGTTACCGCGTCGTCAACATTTGCACGCGCATCAGTGCTGATGACGTCACCATTTGACTTGACGACGACCAATGTCGGAATGCCGTCCACTTCAAACTTGTCACTCAGCCGCCTAAATAACAATTCTGCTTCCATACTTGCAAAGGCGGTTCCTTAATTGCATTTTAAGTTTGTAAATAAACCGTGATATTTTTCGAACCTTAGATAACCATCCTCTTTTTCACAAAACTGTTGTAAACTAATAACCTCAAGTCTGATCAGCAGTTAATAAACTCACTGATTTTCTTCGCTGTCGAATGGTAGAAAGTACCAATTGCCGTGGGATTCTTCCATATACTTTTTCAGATCATCCTCAGAACCGTCAGATGAGACAAACACGATTTCAAATTCCGCGCCGTTCTTAATTAGGGCGTCGTAGAAGTCCTTAAAGTGGGTGATTAATAAGAGTATTTAAAAGAGATATAGGCAAATTGACAGACAGCGAAGAAAGAATATCCCACACTTTTGGTGAAGTACTTAACAATAACAAGAATGTGCTTATATCTCCAGGCCAGGCGGGACGAATAGATATGAAACGCCGCTTTGAGGACATTAACCCTCAATACTTCGCTTAGGTCCATGTTTGTCCTAAAAGGAGGCAGCTACGCAGCTTAGGGTGAAGAGCTCGCTCAGTAGATATAATTGGAGGGGATGAACTGCGCTCCTTCATCCCCGTCAATCCCACTCTGCTCAGTGCCAACTGTTGAGAACTGAACCGGACAGGCCCAAATCGTCTATATCGGAACAGATACATGTATGCTCTTCAGCTGTAATGAATAGCTCTTTCTATGTACTAACCTTTAGCACTGGCGTAAAATGGCGGCATGGACCACACCAATGGGCCGAGAAGTAAATACCAACAATTTTATCCTGCAATAAACAGAATAATATCGCCCGCTTGAAATGTAGAACACTAACCTTCAGCGCCACTTCTCCAACTGCCTTGCTTCCGTCCTTTTTTTGCAGTTCTACACCGGCAAAGAGAGCAGCCATCTTTCCGTAATTTTACTGCGCGGAATGGAATGGTAAAGAAGGCTGAAGAATGTCAAAGTTGTCTTAATTCAGGGTGATGAACAGTACACTTGCAATTGCACCGTTTCTAATAATTAGATTTTTAAACTGTTGAACGCGAACAAATGCACTCTTTGATCAAGATACTGTCGTTGCTCGAGAGTTATGAGTGCAATAATTAAAAATCGTTTCCTTTTTATGAACTAGTAGCGCAAAAAACCGATGGAATATCTCAAATATTGCAATTCCCTCTTTTTACTCCTTTTCCTCGCATTTCTAATCGTAACCTGTTTTGCCTAATGCAACCTAGCCGTCGTTAAATTTAAGTATAAAAGACAGGAAACGTTTCTTTCTGTCGTGAAGCGGTAGGAGAAATGAAAATTCAATGAGGGTTCACAATACAACTTGTACTATAGCCTTTAACGCACAGGAGTGGAGACAGGAAGTGTTTTATAAAGCACGTCAGCGTGGTCGGAGCTTAAGAGGCGCGTCAGGGTGTCAGCAGCGGTGAAACAGCTCTAGTCATCGATTCTTTCGCAATAACTAGTTACGCTTTCGTGAGTGCCCTTGGTCGCTGACATCCATTGGTTGCTGTGCTACCGTGAATTGCTTACTATCCACACATTGTGCAATAGTGAATCAACTTAATATTCGTCACTACCGACAACACATCATCGTATTAGGTCGCGTGACATAGCTCCGATCATCGTTGCATAACTAATCGTCATATTTCGA
>NIUQ01004412.1:0-13809 GCA_002796945.1 Plectus sambesii
CAGCCTCCCGTCACTGATTATTACCGGGTGTTCTCGAAATTACGCCCCCCCTGTGCTCTGTTTTTGAGAAGCTACAAAACAGCTTCCAACGAATATTTCATCGCAAACAATATCAAGCATGGAAGCTTTACATGCCTATTTTCGAAAGTAACTTACGTCAACTTCAACTGTTTCTCGGAAATTTTTTTATCGCTTGAAGAAAGAGTACAGGGGGGGCGTAATTTCGAGAAAACCCGGTAACTATTCAAAGTTTTGAGAAAGTTGTTTAATTTGCACATATTTCGAAATAATACTTAAGAAACTTCATAACGGCTCTCGAAAATCGGCCTAGGAAGGACACACTTTCGAGAAAGCCCAACAACACTTTATGATATTTGTTTGATGCCCTGCTTGTAAAAATTTGGCGGGAAACTGGCAATGAGTAGTATAAACGACCTCACTAACGTTACAACTCAGCACAGTTATGAATTACAGGTGCTAGAAAGCGCGTATCGATTCTTGATGGGCTCAATTGCGGGCGCCGTGGGTGCGACCGCCGTCTACCCCATCGACCTGGTGAAGACGCGTATGCAGAACCAGCGGACGGGCTCCTTCCTGGGCGAGGTGATGTACAAGAGCAGCATGGACTGTTTCCGGAAGACCGTCCGACACGAAGGCGTCGTGGGACTCTACCGCGGTCTGTTGCCGCAGATTGTTGGCGTCGCGCCAGAAAAGGCCATCAAGCTGACGATGAACGACTTTGTTCGCGATAAATTGGGTCACGGCGGACATATACCTCTTTGGGCAGAGATCGTCGCTGGTGCATCTGGAGGAGCCAGTCAGGTCGTCTTCACCAATCCGCTTGAGATTGTCAAGATTCGACTTCAAGTTGCTGGCGAGATTCAGCACGCTGGCTCTAGGGTAAGTCTCGCTTTCGCTTGTTCTTATACTGCTTTATTTTTTATGATCGATATTTTTTGTAAAATGAATTATTCAGTATGATCTTTTACTTTTTGTCTACTTTGTGTTTTAAAAAAATTAGAGTAGAGGGCAATGAGACAGCTGACACGATTATCACTATGAATAACACGAATTATACAATCGTTAGAAAATCTCAACTTTAATAAGGACATTTCTCGATGAAAAGAGGACGTTTTCCAAGTCAAATCAATATGGGAATCGTCCTCATAGCTTTGACATACGTCCTGTTTGAATTGAAAGACGTCTTTATTTAAGTATAAACGATACAAACACGGCTTAACGCGGTTATTCTGGAATACAGTGAAACCCGGATAAGTGCACATCGATGCGGCAAATTAATCTTGTGCACTTAACCGGGTTGTGCAGTTATCCGGGTTTATATCATGTACAAAAGATATGGCAAAAAAATTTCGGGGCATGAAACAGCATCAAAATCTTGTGCACTTATCCGGGTTGTGCACTTATCCGGGTTGTGCACTTATCCGGGTTGCACTTATCCGGGTTGTGCACTTATCCGGGTTGTGCACTTATCCGGGTTGCACTTATCCGGGTTTCACTGTAATACAAATGCTTTCAGGTGAACGTGTTCACAGTGCTGAAAGACTTGGGCTTCCTAGGCCTGTACAAAGGAGCAAAGGCGTGCTTCCTGCGAGACGTCCCGTTCTCGGGCATCTTCTTCCCGATCTATGCACACGCGAAGACGGCTACATCGGACGAGAACGGCCACAACAGCCCCGGCTCCCTCTTCTGCTCCGCTTTCATCGCCGGCGTCCCCGCCGCCGGTCTCGTCACGCCCGCTGACGTCATCAAGACCCGACTTCAGGTCGCCGCTCGCGCCGGACAGACTACCTACAATGGCGTCATCGACTGCTTCCGCAAAGTATGTATCGTCAAACTTATGTCGGGATAAATCGAGCAATCTACCGCCACGCGGCAGTACAATTCCTTCCTGAGCTTAGTATTAGCGCGAATATACGATATCAGTGCTATCACGTGATGGGTAGATCGCTCGATTTATACCGACGTTCAAAGCTTTTTCGCGAGGAAGAAGGAGAAGTCAGGGACTATAGTTGGCAAAGATGAGCGTTATCGACTTTTAAATCAGTTTGCCTTATTCAATCTGAGTTTTCTTCCTACTGATCGGCAAATTTTGACCATTGTTTATAATGGGATTGATAAGAGTGAACTGTTGCAGATCGTTCGCGAAGAGGGAAGCAAGGCGTTGTGGAAAGGAGCAGGCGCTCGAATGTGCCGGTCGAGTCCGCAGTTCGCCGTCACTCTTCTAACCTACGAGATGATGCAGCGCGTGTTCTACGTCGATTTCGGCGGTCAGCGACCCGTCGGTAGCGAAGTTCCCGCCCACAAGACGTTGCTGGACGAACGCTCCGAGAATCCCCACCACATCGGCGGCTACAAACTCGCCGCCGCCACCTTCACCGGCATTGAGAGCAAGTTCGGCTTGTTCCTCCCCCAGTTCGAGTCGCGTCTCCATCGGCCGCAGTATCAGTCCGACGGCGGATCCGTCCACTAGATCAATGGCGTCTTCTTTTTTCTCGAAAAATACGCTGCGATACTTCAGCCGGTTTAGTCACTCTTGTCGCGCTTAGTGTAGTAGATTGGAAACGATATGTATGTATAGGAATTGGGCCGGTTTCATATCGCGTACTTTAACTAAAGTCGTACTTTACGCAATGATAAAGCATAGGCCTTGACTACGACTTTAGCTAAAGTACGCGATATGAAATCCGCCCATTGATTATCACAGTCTTGCATACTGATTCGTTACTTTTGCATCTTACTTTGTCTCTCTTGCGTTTGATTGAATGCAAAGATGGTGAAATTGAATGCGAGAGTTGCAAGGATGCAAGACGGTGTATTATCACAAAAACGATAGCTTGCAATTATTTATGAGCTCAGTTCACAAATGATGTTTGTAACTAGTGTGAAGGTATTTATTCTATAACTAATCCTTTTATATTTAATTCCTGCCCAACAAGAGTAGCTCACTCTACTATGTCATGCTTGTGATTCTTGACGCGAGCGATTGACCCGATTGAAGCATTTTAATGTATTTTTTTGAAGAAGACAACGCTGCAATAGACGATGTTCTGCTCGCGAGTCGATGCGACTACGCGAGAAGCTTAACTAGAATATGAATGAATTGCTCCTTTTAGCCTTATATGGCCGTAGCCGTATTTGGCCATAGCCTTATACGGACATCGGCCGCCATTCGCCGTGTGCAATTTGATGCTCTACTTCTCTTTGAATAGCCTTCTTGTGCGCGGTGATGATGATTATTATTATTTCATTTTTGGATCTGTGGTCGACTCTGTCTCTGTCTTGTCAGCTGTCCACCGTGGCAGCGTGGCTTAGCGTAAAAATAGGGTAAACAATTGTTTGATCTATATGTTCGTTCTTACCTGTACATGTGCGCGGAACTACCGGGTTTCTCCCGAAATAAGTTGCCCCTCCCACTGGGGCCTATTTCATAAAACTTTTGCAATTGCAGAGTTGCAGAATTGCGGAATTGCAATTGCGGTGATTGGTCAAAAAACCAGAAATAACTGGAAAATGATCAATCACCGCACTTGCAACTCTGCAATTGCAACAGTTTTATGAAATTGGCCCTTGGGATCAGTCGGATGCTTCTAAAATTGATTTCTATGAATGGGAAAGGATTGATATTTTCCGTACATAAATGCAAGAAGTCGTGCATACTTTAAATGATAAATCGATGAAACTGCCTCGCTGCCCTCGAATGTAGGCTTCGGGAGGGCTTCTTTTCACGAAAACCCGGTATTTTTTAGCATTTGATGACCGAACTTCGCTTCCACAAATTTTATTTGCCCAGTGATGTATGGTCTATCCGGCACTGAGTAGAGCTCGTTGTGGCATTTGTCGTGTTCTCAAGATTAGGCCCGTTGTCTGCTGCGTAGCTTGTGTGATTGTTGCGCGTCAATCCGAGTTCAACGAATACTGTAGTGCGTTTCATGACCGTCTCATGGAATAAATTTGTACTAATCTAATTAACTCAGTATTTGAAGAAATTTCAGAAGCAGTTGTTTTGACGATTTCCTAAATCTTTCAGTTTTTGAAACCTATTTGAACCTAAGAATTTGAACACTTGCAATTTACGCCTTGCTTTTCGAGCCATTTAAAAGAAGTTTGCAGCTCATTTGCAGCAGATAGTATAAAGTCGCTTCTATTCCAACTTTTTCGGCGGTGCAGAATTCAAATGTAGTAAGTACTAGGGTAAAAGATGGCATTTTGTGTTCGCACGAGTACCCTAACGATATCATTCCAAAGCAGCAACAAACCGATTTTCATATATTAGTTCGACTTTACCAGACGCAGGAAAATCGTATGCTCAAAGGGTACTAAAATCCGCGAGCATACAAAAGTAAATAGGAACGAGGTCGACTGATAATGTGATTGCACTGGTGAAATAATACTGAAAGGATTCGCGAAGAACTATCAATATGTTAGTATGATATTTGTTCTTGTAATGCATATAAATTTGGTCAAAATTGTTTCGCCAGTGCAACTTTATTCCCGCCCTTAGAGGTGTCGAGGATATTATTAGGTTTACCCGAAAGGTTATGCACACGTAGTGGCCCTCACACGGCGCTGCCCGTTCTCAGCGAAACTTGTTCTGACTTGAGGTCTTAGAATCTGCTGTCAGCAGGGATTGTCATTCTTTAGTTTGCTTTCGACTAGCAATCAACCGCGTAACGTCCCTCAAACGACTGACGAAAGAACAGCTGTGATCGTCGAGTTTGACATGATCTGGCGCTAATGGTAGACGGAAGCAAAAGTTTTAGAGAACTGAGATGTCTCACGGATTGACACCATTTATTGCACTGCGCTCCAACGAGGGCTTTTAAAGTTCATCCTCGAACTGTAGTACAATCAAATAATCTATGATCGAAAGTGCTAATCATCTAGAGCGTCGAAGGAGAGGAAAGACTTGCTGCTCGCGGGCAAACTTGAGGGGGTGCTCGGGATATGAAATAAAGAGGATATGAGCTGCGCAATAGAAGCATGAGAAATATTATGATTACGTGTCGTCGCGCGCCAAGAAGAGGGCGTTCGCGCTGCGTCTGCGCCGTCGCTCGGACGACCGACTGCGGCGCCTTCGTCGTTGACGTTGGTCGGCAATAGTGAAGGGCGGCCGGCCGGTCTGTGCTGCGCGCCTTGGGCCGGCCGAGTCGGGCATTGCGGCAGTTTGCGCGCCGCCCCGCCGTAGTATGGATGCGTCTGCTGCCAAGACTAGTCGCGCTCTTCGTCATCGGTGTCGTTTGCCTGCTCATCTACGCTCTCAACGGCTTCTGGCACCAGAACACCGACGAGAACACAGGTCAGCGCCGCTTCTTGACATCTTCATCTTTCATCCCCCTTGTCCTCCCTCTCTTTTGTTTTACGCGCTGCTCTCTCTGCCTAGTAGTCGCTGCTGCGACTACTTTTAGTTTCATTTAGTGTGGGTGTGTGTGGTCTGAAACAGTTGCTTCCGATTGTTTCTGCGCGTGGCTTTAACGGTACGCCGATGAAGCGATGCCATCGAGCGATGTCACGGGCGATTGTAGAGCTTTCTTGAAATTCAATTACCCTCGCGGTTCGCTGCTGAGCGTCCTCTTTTTCGAGAGAGCGGCGCTCGCGCAAGAGCTAGCAAACAGCCGCCGAGGCTAGCCAGACCTTTCGGCAAACATTTTTTAATAGATCGATAACGTCGTTGTCACAAAGTCTCTTTCGGCCATTGCATACGTGCGAAATGAGTTGCCATATCTTTGGTGAAATCATAAAATCAATCATGCAATCCGAGCATCATTGCACTTCATTAAAATGAGACTATTCGTGGCGATAGATACACATGCATCACTATGGCAACGATATTTTCTGCAGCCGGGGGATTTAATACAATAGGTGGATCACTTTTTGCCTCCAAATCGTTTCCACCAGAGAGAGAGAGAGCTGCTCTGATTCCATTGTCGACGGGAAACACGTTCCGATTTGCAAATTTCTCGGTCCACCGGCAATGTATTCGATGTAGCGTGTGCTTCGGACATATGCTCCAGCTGTACTATTCGATTACGCCAAACACAGCCGCGCACACAGTCTACCTCCGACGTCGCTCGATGTAATTATCAGAAAGTTAATTGTATCGAGTCAGTGTCGATTAACGTCCTTGAATATTTCACGGCTACATTCTAAATGTTCACGGCTGACGGCGTCCGCCGGCCAGCTACTAGCCTGTTTACAGTAAAAAATTCCACGGTTTCAGTTTCAAAATAAACGCTAAAGAGGCGAATATCGACTAATTGGTAATGTTACAGCGGATAATTGTATCTTTTGTGCGCGTCTCGAAATTTAAACCGCGAAATCACTCTAATTATGAATAGACCTTTACTTTTAAATGTCACCGCAATCGTAGCATCCGTTTTTACAATCAACTAATGGGCGGCTGTGTTAGGCGGGACAAGAGAGACACGTACACCCGTCGTCGTCGTCACTCGCACGCCAAGTGACCTATATGGATTGTTGTCGCATCCTCCTGAAAAATAAGGCAAGGATCGCCTAACCTACTATTTACAAAATATCCACACACTTCACCAATACAAATCTTTCTACCGCCGGTAGCGTTCCTGCAACCAATTGCGCGGAAATCTCTGCGTGTCTCTTTATCGATCGGTAATAATCTCGTCCCCCCTTTTCAGAAGAGACCGTTCGAATTCTGCAACAGAACGGCGGAGGTGCGCCTGGGGTATCGCCGGCGTTGGGCATAGTGCTATTGGCGGTATTCGTTAGCATCGCTATCCTGCTGACAGGCGTCATTGTCGTCGCGCTATTCGTCGCCGATTCGGACGAGCCTACGGATGAGAGCCCCTCGTCGCTCTCCGAACTGCTCTCGGACTCAAAGCAGATCGCTCTCGAGTCGATCATTTGATTTTTTCACGCTCTCGACTGAAGGATGCTAACTTTGCCGTGCTGCTGCGCCTTCGATGGATCTGGCGATTCGGCGACTCAATTCGACAGAGCTCTTGAAAGTTCACTTATTTTGCTCAAATATTTCGACTATACTACATTTGTGTACTTCTGCTATACGCGCCAATCTGTCTGACCAAAAATGTTGCATAGTTTTAAAATAAAAAATTAAATTGTCCGTGCCTTATGAAGCGCTTTGTTGTGTTCGATCGCGGGCAAAGATAATTTCGCTCCGGTTGATCGAATCGCTATCGCGGCGCGAGTAATCTCGACGGCGACTGGTATGTGTGCACGGCGCGAAGGTGCTTTTGTTGCGAGTTGCTAGTCCGGTCTCCGTTTAGATCTACGCCGACGGTTGGCTGCGATGTCTGTCAACAAAAACGACTAACAGTTATCGCATTTCACTTCGGCTTGCGCGGTATATTCGTTCAGGTGGCGTTGTCGACCGCGGTAATCTTTCCCACGCTCGATTTTTTTCGAATTTTTCCGAAAAATTGCCTTCTCTCAACTGTCTTACTTCCCTTTAACACAGAGTTACCAACCCAATGCCACGTTGTAAGCATTGTTTAAGGCAAAGCGGTAGCTATTTTTGTTTATTTCATAAATCCACTCGCGAGAAGAGGACGTTGTACGACATGAAAACAGAAGTCACGTGGATGTAGTTTTTTCGGGTATGCCAGTAGCGTAACAAAGTACAACGCCAACGAACGCTTTTTGCCTTTAACAATGCAATGCACAATGCCCGAAATAATGTCAGTCATGTATGAAGCGGATATGCTCACAATCACAATATAGCCAGTCGTGCTGGCCCTATTTCGCAAAACTATTGCGATTACAACTGCTGTGATATATTCTTCGCGTCCACGTCAGAACTGATCATCCGTTGAACTTCCCGCAATTGTAGTTGTAACAATTGTAGTTGCAATAGTTTTACAAAATAGGCCCGTTCTACGATTCTATTTCACTAATGCTCAGTCGCCATACTCTGAGCTTAGTATCGTCATTCAGCCACACTAACTTACCTCCGGTCTCAACGACTGAGGACTAGTGAAATAGGCCCGCGTACTCAAAACCACGAAATGCAAAATACTTTCACATGCAACCATCGAGTCTTCTATCAAACATGGATCATACAGGAGACGGTTCAGGTGATGCCATTTTGCGGTTCTTTTTATAGTTGTCCCAGCAGCATCGATTTATTACGCCATACTGACAGCATAGGTAGAGAAGTTCGATTAATGTCAGCAAGCTAGCGCCCAAGAAGAGCCCCAAAGCTCCGCCAACGTCACCTAAAATTGATTGCGATCTTATAGTGTGCTCGAAATTTGTTCATCCGTAAGAAGAAGGCGCAAAAGCAATATTAGAACGCAAGTTTTGACTACTCATATTGGTTGAGTCACTAATTCAGTAAGGGGAAATTCAAATGACAGGAATATGACAAATCACCAACGAAAATGCCACGTTTTTGTTTCCGTGCGCTTTCAAACGCCAAGCCGCTATTTCTTACGTAAATGTCACGGGGCAGGTATCATACCATTTCATTCCCATTCATTCATTGATATCGTCGTGAAACACACGTTATGTATCAAAAGAAAAAGGCAAGAAGAACGATTTAGCAAAGCTTCAAGTTGAGTTTTTTGTTTGAATCTCATTCTCTCGAATCGGAAACTTATTTGATAAATGTACTTACAGGCCAAACTCCACACGCTGTAGGTACTGTCTTGCACCCAATGTTCCTGGCCTAATTTGTGAAAGTAGACGTTCACCATGGCAAAGTTCTCCCTAAAATAAAAAGGCGTTAGCAACGCTTTACCTTCGTAGCATTCAACAAACTTTCTGTTGCATGCATTACGATGACGAACGAAAAGCGACCTGCTTTCAGTTTACAAGAAGGCGAGGCATTTTATGCTTAATGAAAGTAACAGAAATTTCTGTAGCGTACAAGAAAGCATGAGCCATAAATGCGTTAGTAAAATATGAAGAATGTTCATTACTTGATAAACCTTTCACCGAATCGAAACTGTTCCAAATATTCGGACAGTTCTTTGCGGAAGAGGTCAGTGTAGGCCGACTGAAACTCTCCGATGGCCTTCTTGAACTCCTTGAGCAGCTCCTCGCTCTTATTCTTCAACTCGTTCTCGGTGCAGTCGTGCAGCTGACGAATGAAACTGCCAAACTCTTGCACATGCTCGTCAGACATGTCGCTGAGAAAGTTGATAGCACCGGCTTCCAACATCGTTATATTCGAACTCGCGTTCTTCAGTTCTGGAAGTTCATTCAATTCGAGGTCGCTAATTTTGCGCACCAGCGTATGGTCGAGATCTTTGAGTGTCGGGTTGTACCACACCTAAAAAACTTTAAAACAATAAAATTCATTCATAGAACAGAGAATCACCAACTCGATTGCTTATCATGTTTTCAGAAATAGTAACACTATTATTACAAGCGTAAGTGTGCGAAAGTGAGAAATGGCAAATAATGAGACGAGTCTCGCATGCTTTACCGCTCACCTCATAAAACTCCTGATCATAAAAGTTGCGCATATTGCGTGAGTTCATCTTATCGGCCCAAGCGCGTCTTTTCAGTCGACTGCCTTCGTACTGATCGATGAGCTCCAGGATGCGATCAAACCTGTCCAAGTTTTTGCCGAGCTGCGGAGCGTAGGTATCTGCCTTGTACAGTTTCCACACTTGTATAATGGAAGCAGTCATATCTTTCGTTAGCTCGAACAGCGAGTCAAATCGATCACCAAAGTCGTTATCCAAGGACTTTAAATCTCTGTACTTTTCTGGCTCTTTCAGCGCTCCTGGCTTGTCCAACATCTAAAATATTTGTGTACACTTCCAGAATATCCATATATCAGCCAAAAATCACTCAGCAATCACGATTTTACGTTTCTTAGTATACCCACGATTTTCTCATTTTTCAGCGAAATTTAACATCCATTTGTCCAACCGAGGCTCTACAACTAAAAGTAAAAGGTAACGTTCAATAGTGAAAGAGAGTCAAAATAGGCTGAACAGGAAGAGAAAGAAAGGAATCACTGACAGCGTGTCACAGTCACAGACCGAAAAAATCTTTACATACCTTGTAGAATTCTTTGGCTAGTTTCTCTTCCTGCGGTACTGTTGGTGAGTCGAGCAGGGCCACAAATTCCGTATTGTTCTCTCGCAAAGATTTGAAGCACTGCACCGATGTCGATAATCGTTCATATGTGCTCATATAGTTCTCATTCGTCCATCCGTATTTCAGGCTCACTAATCTGAAATTTATTCGATATTTACATAGAACAGGTAACTTGGTTTAATAGGACTTGGATACTAACTTCTCGAGTCTCATTACATATCCAAACAATGTCGAGCGCTTAAAGAAAGACGGTCATAAGCTCTTTGGCCTGTTTCAAATGATATTGTGATTTCGGAATATTTTAACAAAAGAAACCGCTTAGCGAAATAGGCGTTCTTAACATCGATTTGTTACTAATTATCCATTAATTAATCATTTGACCGAGCTAAGCTGCTCTGGCTAGTTGCCATTACGCGCTATACTGTAAAAGTTTGGTGAAAAATAGGTGATTGGTGCACCATTTGTTTTATTTTATTTGTAAACGTGAAAATTGGTAAAAATTTAATTGGTATGCAGTAAAAAAAGTTAACACACTTTGCCGATGCGTCTCTGAGTCGTTTGATGAGTTTGTCAGTTTTGGCGCTATGATCATCCTGATATCGCGCGCGCTTCTCAAAGGCTTTTTCGGCGTAGCGCTTGACTTTAATAGCGGTGTCGTCGGCGAGCAGGTGGTCGTTGCATAACTTATCCTGAATCCCTTCTCTGCCATCAACCGCAATGTCATTGTCGTCGTCGGACAAATCGTCGTCTATTTCATCGATGATTTCGTGCTCATCTTCAACGTCATCGCTTTCGACAGTGCGCGGTAGAATATTGTCAGGGAGCAGGGTGAGGTCTTGCCACGCCGTGAAGTCGACCTCGTTGCAGCTCGGCTTGCACGTGAACGTTGACTGGTTGCTGGATTTTAACACGACGTCCACACAGTCAAAGTATTGACGCACGTTGCAGAACGGAAATTTATCTGTAATTTTACCATGATTGTTCTTACTTTACTATGACCAGAAATCTGAAGTCAAAATTTGACAAATTTCTTATTTCTGTAGACCATTTTCAACGATTGAACTCTATTTAAATTATAAAAAATTAAATTCTTAACAGAGTGGGCTGGGTCAGAGAGGAGCCAAAATCTCGGGGATGGTTATGATCTCACATCCCTCTCCCTCCCCCTTTAAGTACAGTGAAATTCACTTATACCGGTATTTGGGGGACCAGCCAAAATTACCGGTATAAGCGAAACCGTTATAAGTGAACTCCACTGTAGTCCTCATTTAAGAGAAGTTGAGTCTTGCTCAGATTAACGTCCCCTATGGTTGCTGACGATCGGTTACCATCTGGATTAGGGTTGTAGGCCCTTCGCATGGAACATCCGCAGCGATACTCAATTTCAGTCAGATACTTTCTCAGCTCGCAGCTGTGCACGCTGTTGGTCGAGTCGGCGTTTGCACGTTCATCCTCCGACAGACATCCTTCACCCGGAAACTTTTTGCGCTGCAAGAAAACATTTTTCAGCGGACAGTAAGTGCCGCACACACTCTTTGGTTGTAAATCTTCGATAGAGCCGCTTAATATTTGACAAGCTCTGTGATCTATTTATGAAAATTATGCGACGCGTGGAACTGCAAGCGCGGTTATTTTCGATGACTTCCAATTTTCTGACCAATCATCGCGTCGCAATTTCGCGCTCGAAATCTTGCTGTATAAATAGGCGCCTGCCTGCGCTCTCTGCGAGCCACGCCGCAACTGCAGTAATTTTTCTTCAAAAACTACGAACGAGCTCTCCTCCTCCCACTTCACCGTTTTTCAAGTGCCGTTCTTGAGTTATTGTCTTCTCGAAGCGACAGAAGGATGTTGGTTTTGGCAGCTATTAAGCTCCCGTGCCTCGACTTACGTGCTGAATTTTGAATGGAATGTCCATTGTAAATCCGGGAGGGATGTTGACCCCATCCTGGCTGGAAACAGGAATGTCTGTTTGATTGTAGATGAGGATTTTCAGTCCGGGCAACTTTGTCGAGCGAAATTTGTTCGTACAGCTTTCAATTCGCTCGTATTTTTCGATATTCAGCAGCAGTGACAAGCTGTGTGAAGAGCCTAAATTGATACGTTGTTTTTTCAGTAATGATCGTGGGTCGGCGCGGCTGACCATGAAACGATTTCAGAAGCTTGCGAGAAAAGAAATTTTTAGGACCGAGAGCGTCGTAGAAAACTGTCCTGCATATTAAAGCATTGACATTTTTGGGTGGGAGACCGTTCGGGCCGCGCGTTAAATTTCGGCCCAAGCAGTAGCCTACGCCTAAATCTCTGCATATGACAAAACAAACCATAAAAGGAGCCCTACAGAATTTAAAAATATATAAATCACAACTAACCGCCTCGCGTCGCATAAATGGGATCCATTGGATCAGTGTTGATCGCCCAACAGAGTCCCGTCAATGTCCATATCGCCTTGAAGTCGGACAATCGACACTTTTTTCCGTTTGGATAATTACATCTAAAACAAATTCGTTTGCTACACATTTCTCAGATGTCGACACGTTTCTATAATTTCACCATTAAGTTTTAACTGTTCGACTGTCAGACGTAGTTCTAAAATCGTCGATTGAAATCATAAAATTGAATTTTGGTCTCGCAACATGTAATTTACACATGATATTTAGTTTTTCTTAATAATCAGACACAGGAGTGACAATTCTAGTCCGCTAGGTAAGCCGACGTTGTAATCATGTTTGCTTTGGCGATCACGATGTTTTGTTCCAATATCTCTTATTTTAAGTAAATTTTTCTCGCTTCGACAAACCGCTATTATATAGTTTACGTTCAACGACAACTATATAATATATAAACGTAATGGCAAAGAATGTGTCAAGACTGACTTGAGTATCATGCGTGACTTCCAGTGAGCCGCGTTGCGCAAGAACTTGACAGCGTCCATGTCCCAGGCGTTCACGAGAGCCTTGTCATAAACATTAGTAATATTTGTTACATTTTGTCGTCCAGGATCATTCGGCTTCGGTTGCCGATTTTGTAAACGCGATCCAGTGATATAGGTCAACCTGAAATGGAATAGGAAAATTCAAATCTGACTTGCGGGTAGAGAGAACAATAACTGACCTGTATTGATTGTTGTTGCAGATAGCAACAGTGGGGAATATAATTTTGCTTGGATAGTCGGCGAGAATGTTTGTTGCGACCGGCGTTTCGTAGTACATGACAATCTGTTTGATAATCTGAATGGCAGCGAGTACGACAAAGACCGATATGAGGACTGCCCATACTCCTCTGAAAGAATATCATTCAGCATTTGCGCTTTTTACCAACTCTGCCACATAATTTATATCAAAAATTTCCATAAACATCACTCATGCATCTCTGCTTACAACTTGAAATTTATTCCTCATACTGATTCAACAAATTTTATATAATACTTTAAAATCTAATTTAATTTATGATTTACATTTGAAAGAGAACTTTCGGATTTGGCAATCTCGATTTTATGCCCTTATGTGGTTTTGAACGTTCGAATTGGTTTCCCAAAGTAATATATGCGCGTGGAATTTGATTTGAAAACTATCCTATTTTAAGTGATATAAATTGGTGCGTCCGCGCCGCTATTACGGACGAGATCGATACACTATTTTCGAAAAAAGTATCAGTGGTAGTAACGCGCTCAGAGCCACTACGATACGTTTTAGCAGCGTTTTTTTACGCACGCTCTTATCGATTCCACTGCGCCATTTACGAGAGATA
>NIUQ01004413.1:0-13854 GCA_002796945.1 Plectus sambesii
GCTTGTAATTCAAACATAAGCCTCCGGTATCATCGTCTATAACTTTATGTTCATAACTAATATTTGAAAATGGAATTAAGGCAGAGTTCTCAAGTACACTTCAATCTCCAATGCTCAGGAACATGAGCAAGGAGACTCAGGAAAAGTGAAACAGTAAGACTGTCCCTTTACTGTGGAAGCCTCAGAAATATATGCTCAAAGTTCAGATGACGAAGCTGACAAATGGTATACAAAAGCAGCAAAACAAGGACATGCTGATACGCGATTGGACCTCATAAAAATGTCGCAGAGCGAGTCGTGCTAACATCCTTAAGCAATTAATATCAACTGTAGTTTCAACGCCTATTGCATCACTGCCTTTCATTTTAATATATATAATATGAATTTGAGTGTGAAATATTAGCTGTGTGTCAAATGTCTCTTAGAGAAATGAATCTGTAGATTCAGACATCATATTTATTAACCTGTACTAACAGGACAATATTTGAAAGAATGATAAGTGGGTTGTGCAGAATTCAGGCAGTTGTTTATTTAAGGTTTCTGCCGTATAGTTTGCTAAGAAATGTTTAAGAAGAGGTAAAAGTACGTTCAAAAAACACCTTCCATACACCTATCGCAAGTGAATAATTGTTAGACTTTCCCAGATGTTTATTATAATTGTTGTATTTGCAATAGTTTCCTGAAAAAGGCTCATGATGATTAGCATTGCCCACACTCATTGAATATTCAATGTGTGACGTGTGTAGGGCTGTAATGTAGACGAGGAACAAACCATATTATACATGATTACGACCATTCACTGTAATACGACCACGTCGTTTGCTCCCCCCAGTCGGAGCAGCAGCGGTATTGTTCTTTTGATAATTTGTTCAAAGATGGAGCGAGAGGAGGAATATTCCCTGAAAGGGACTGCAGTTTCGTCCTAGCGAAGCGTCCGGGGCGCCTTTTAGGTGCATTTATTCTCCAAGACATAGTAAAAATTGATCATCATATTTCAGATGACCAAGATTATATGTATATGTTCCTAATCCTTTATTGGCACTAATTTCAACGTCAGAAGTTTCATATCTTTGCAACCAAAAATACTCGCAGTAGAGGATTAGTCAAAGAAAGTGGAAGTCGTTTAGACGAATATTGCTGTCATGAGACATTCGTTCAATAAACGACCCCACGATGGCTGATAAAAGTTTTGCCGTGTAACAAACGAACTGCTATAGCAAAAGGATACATGAAAGAAAGCACTCTAACAGTCCGATACAACTACACCTTTAGCTGTCGTATAACAATCCAAATAGAAGATGCTATTCGGCGTAGTTAAGCCGAAAATCGGCATCAGCTCAGTTCTCAAGGTAGTGGTGTGTTTTTTCTTCAAAGTCACATTCTTAGGATTCGAAATTTAATCAGTCAAAGTTACCGTTCAAGGTTATTCCTTTGTGCCTAGTCGCGGATGCAACTGACGCCAAAAAAGTTTTTGTCGTTAATCGCATTACGAGGCAGTCGTTTTCTGCGTTTGGCGGATACGGCAAATTTTATCGTATTACATCGTATTTGGCGTGAAATTTTTTCATTCATTCAGTCAGGTTCTTGCATTTACACCAGGCGCAATGCTAGAGAGAAGTTGACATTAAGGACAGTGTAATCTTTGACTCCCATATTTTTTGGCGATCGCTGTTGAGATTGATTGTAAGAGTGCAGGAGGTAATTGTCAGTTTGTGAGTGGCTGTGCAAGGGAGAGCGTGGAGGTACGACCTGTCTGGGAGGAAAAGCGCCCTAAACAAACCACGAAAAAAAAAGATTGCGCTTCAAATTATATCGTTGTGCAGTTTTCAATTAGCAGTTTTGACGTCTTCCCTTCTTTCGTTACAAACTAACGTGTTCAGAAAAAACACACTCGCTTTAGTGGCGATCTTATCACGAGCAGTAATTTGTTTGGTCTTGCCGCTTTTATTCTGCTTTCTTTTGTGCCTCAAAGTATAGCTTAGCTTTTTTATTTCTCCCCGAATAAGCGCTTTGTTGCGTCTCTGCTTTTTGCTTTGCGACGACTTGTACAGAGAAGACGCCGCGAACCGGAACAAAGATGGTTGGCCGTGCGATACTGACCGCGTCGCGTGAATGAAAGATTGGAAGATGGACGGATTTGGCGATGGTAGACCGGTCGGAAGGTAATGAGAGTGAGGAAGGGACAGCCGAGCCGATAGACGCGGGGAGAGGAGGGAGCGACTAAAAACGGGGCGTCGGTCGGGTGCCTTTGTGTCGGAAAACGGCCTTCTCCGCCGGTCTGTTCGTTCCGGCACAAGGCCGGCGCGCTCTCTCTTCGGCCACCCGTCGCTGCGCAGTCCTCCCTCCAGCGATTTCCTCTTTCCTCCGACGGTCACCACCACTTTTCTCCGATTCGCCGTCCGCCGTCGCCCCCCTCCAACGATCTCTGATTCGCCACTTCCGGTCGTCATTCCTCTCCTGTGTCAGTCACCCCGTTTTGCCACCTACTTTCGCAGCCTTTCTTCGTGCAGATGTTGCGCATATGAAGTTGTAAACCTAGATGAGCCTCTTGGTTAAAATGCGCACCAGAGTTCTACGGGAAGATGAAGGATAAAATCTTGATCGCCTACCCATCGGAAAGAGGGGCGTTGTAAAGAGGGACGGGCATTGGTCTCCTCTTTGGATGGCCCAAAATATGATCAGGGACCGCCTTTAATTAATGGCACATTTTCCTCTAAAGAGCAAAGGTGCCCTCGGCTCAGATTTCCTTATATGCGTCTGATGAGAAGTTGAGATTCGTAGGTTACCAAATGGCGTTTTCACTCGTTTTACTCTCTCTGCGGCGTCTGAAGTTTATTTCTGCCCTCCGATCGCGCGCCCTTGATGAAGTCACGGAATCGTGTCTTGCAGAAAGTGCAAATGATTACTCCAGTTCCTCCACATTAGACGTAAATAATTTAGAGAACTCTATTCCACTTTTGTGCCTGTGTATAGCTGGATCACTCGCTTGGCCGTAGACGCTTGCTCGTCTAGACTTTGCTCCAAATCCAAATATAGCTTGATAATTGAACATGGTTCTTTATGCTGTGTACTATGAATGTGTCTGTGCATTCATATTCTTTACACTCGCTCTTCTTTCGTAATTGGATGAATTAATGAATTAAACGTGATAGTCGTAGAGATTGAAAGGGAGAAATTAAGGAAATAGTAATATGCTTCTTTAGTTGGCGAACAGATGTTATGTTAGGAAAAATTCCGAACACATATCTTAAAGAATAAATTTTTGTCCTCCGGGTTGCCGGTCCTTTACGGAAGAGGTTAACAGACTGTCCAGAATTGAGCTCTGTTTTGAGAACTGTCGGGTCTCATCCTTGTAGACTGCCACTCTCGTTGTGAAAATAATCCGTATGTTTTATTTTTGAATTGAACGCTGCAGCAAGTTTAGTGAAACTCTCCTCCTTATTCTGTTTAAGAATCCCATTGGAGAATGCGGAATTTGGCAACTCTATCGCCTCCTTAGAACTATTTTGAGCGTCGGTAAGCTTTGATAGCGCTGGCATGATTCGTTCAAAAAATTTCTCCCATCCGAAGCGCATGACTGACGCATGACGATCGAGGTTACGTAACAGGCGGGCAGGTGCGTTCTCAGCGAAAGTTTGTAGCGTCGTTTGACGATGAAAGCAACGACGGGAGAGTGGGCGACCGTTTGTGGGCGGCGGTTTGTGGGTGTGCGTGCGTAGGCCGTACGCAGCACTTTCTCGTATGAGACGTCCGTGGGTCTTTTGGCGGCAGCGGCGAGGGAAGGAGACGCATTGCGCGCTTATCTCGGTTGTTAGTCAGCGTTGCGGCGTGCGCAAGAAGAGATGAGTAAAAACGGCCGTGCGGTCTGTTCCGGTACGCATTGTGGGTCTTCCGGGCAGAGTGTAGAGCGGCGCATGGGCTGTGGCGCGATACCCATGTCTGCTCGCCGCAGACATGGGTATCGCTTCAGGCTAACGGATAGGATCGACCTGCCATACCACATTAACCACCCGAAAATCTTATTCTGCCTTGTGTAACAAAAATTTCGCAACAACGCGGCGGAAACGTTTCGTATATCATATATGTTTCAAAAGGATTTTTTCCACCTCTCCCCTCCTCCCGGGATATGGCCCGAATTGTAAATTTTTTCTCAAAATAGGCATGGGGATCGGTATGTAGGCCTATGAGTATGTGTCTCTATCAATCCCATCTATTTCATGCCTGTCCTTGCACAGATATGAAAATGTATAGGCGTGGAGATACAGCTAAATTTTTCTCAGTAACTAGAAAATGTGAGTACTATTAAGTCATAAACTTGGAGAACTTTTATAAAACGACATAGCCAGTTTAGGCAATGATAATTCCTTAGAATATTTTACTCCTAGGTAGGGGGTAGATCCCAGAAGGCCCAAAGCCGTGTCCAAATCCCAACTTTATGCCAATGGGACTCATGTCCGGCACGTCCACGGTTGACCATCTTAGCGGTCAGCGAAGAGCCGGACGGACGCCATGCCCGCGGAATGCGGCGAAAGTACACACCGGGGGCCCTTGGCGGGGGTGTGGAGACATGTGCTTAGCGGGTCGGAAGGCGCATGGTTCCCACGCGCGCTTCCTGTTTGGATAAAAGACGACCGATCTGGCGGCAGGTCGGGTCAGCGGGGTCGTCGGCTTTGTGCTCGAGGGCGCTTGACGCCGCGGTACTTTGTCGTCTCGCCGCGACTGCCCGATCGGCCGCTTGGCCTCGTCCTCGACCGTTATGAAAATTGCCCCTCCGCCCTAATGTGGCACGTCCGCCCGCCGATGCCGCTGGTCGGCGCTTCTTTCTCAGGTCGCGGCGAAGGTCGCTCCGACCTCATCGCCTATTCATCCCATCCAACGTCTTTCTTTCTTCCACCCGGCGCGCCGTGAGCCGTTTACCGCGCGCACCGTTCGGTTTCCACTCCGCGTCACTCGTCACTCACTCATTCCCGTCCCTATCTCTTATTCTCTCTTGCAGACGTCCCCGAAGACCCATCGACGATTAACCTATCTCTGCTCATCCGTCGGCCGATGACCGCCCGAGTCGCCCATCACCACGCGCACCAGCACGTCGTCTTCCGTAAGTCATGTTTGGATCATTCTCGCGTAATTGTTTGGATCAAGGGCGGCATTCGGGCGAGGACGTAACAAGGAGAATACCCGCCTCCGTAACACGCGCATTAAATGCCTTCTTAAATAAGTCCTTCAGAAAAGCGGTTACAATATCAACTCTTTCCCCTGTCCTCTTCGTACTACTATTGAATTAATCTTTCTCTTCTTTGCACTGAATGGATTTTATATGAAAAAATAATGCGATTACATTTGACACGGTTGCATCCGATGCAAACGCGGTCGTTCCCTGGAAGTGACGTATTTTTCCCACGCGCATTACTTTTGCTCTCTTTTGGGCAGATCATGGCTTAATTAAGCACATAAGCTAAAGGCTAGTGATTCATATAAGTTTGATGCTCACGAGTATGATCACGACATGTTTACTTTACTGTTTTGATCGTACGGGGCCGATGATAGCGTATCATCTTTTAAAGCTAAGAATTGTTCGCGACACTCGGCGCTCCGCTTTATAACCGACCTTTGCATTGCTTAGCATTAAGTCGTAACATATAAACAGTTTTTGGCAGGATCATGTTGTGACCCGCCCTTTGACAATAGGAGAAGCGTGTTTCCATTGCATGACGGACATTATTTGACGGATAGCTATTAGCAGCAGCGTCCCCCGTTGAGAAGGAGTAGCCGACGGACGGTAGCCGTCGGCCATCAGTCGGTCGGTTAGTATCATCGTCGCGCGTGGCGGCTTCTTCTGCTTCCGCATCTGGCCGAAGGCCGCCCGCGCCTTTTTGTTTCCCCACCTGTGCCGCACCTGCGTCGGCGGCAAGCATCGTGTATGCGTGAAAATAGCTGCCAGTTCCTGCTTGGCGGCGTGTATGGCACTGGTCTATGGCGACTCTCTATACGGGCGGGGAGAGGTGGGGGGAGCGGGTGGGCCTTTGGACGCGTCGGCATCGCTACTGTCCGACCCGACGTCTGACGCGTGCCAGTCGGAGGGGGCTGTCCACCGGCCGACTGGCTCGATCGCGTTATCGACCACGTTCACGTCCGGTCACTCCTCGCGCCTCCGCCGACTCGGCCAGCTGGTCACACTCGTGTAGTAATGCGACACCGTACGGAAGTGCGCGGGTGGGGCGAGGGGTGTTTGCGCACGCGCACGACCGGCGCCCCGGCGAAAAGCCGCCGACACTCAGGAAGTGCTCGTCGTTGGGGCGCGAAACCCGCCACCCAGGTGACGACACTGACCTCCCGGACCGGCGACGCCCGACGCGCCCGCTACTCGTTCCCCTTCCTTCCGCACATCCTCCCGATTGCTTCTTGTGTCCCGCTCCACCCGGCTGCCAATGTTGCATCTCCCACCATTCGTTTGAATTATATTGCCGTGCGGCGGTTGGCGTGCACGTCCGGGCGTACGGTATATCGCGTGCCGAAGACGAGCCGAATACGAGGCCCTGTCTGCTCTTCGCGACGAGTCATTAAGGAGATGCGTTTCGGAAATTGTAAATGAATTCCTTGCTTCCACCGCTGGATACTGTAGGCGCGGCGAAAATTAATTTCTTCTATCATCTGCGACAATCTGATTCGGTCTGGATAGGAGATTTATATTCACTCCTCCATATTTATTAGTGAGAGATATGGTGGGTGTATGCGCTACTCGACAGTGTCCAGCCTGGAGCAGCGCGGCTGGTCATCATCATGATGTTGCAGCCGCACCGATTCGTTGCGTTCGAACGCGCCGATCGGCCGGTGCGGTGCGGCGCGGCTGGCGTCGTTCCTCATGAGTCGGCTCCTTGTTGGTGGGCATTGAGTGGCGCCGGCGAACGGCACGGCTGCGCAACTGTCGACTGGACTGGATGGATCGACTGTAGATGGATCGCGGCGGCGCTTCGGCGACCGAGCGTGATTTACGACCGGCCGGCGAGTCGGTGTCCGGCGTGTTTACCGGCGCAGTGCCGAAGAGCCGGGCGCTGGGGTCGCTGAGTTATGACCGGCGCCCGTCGGACCGCTCGCGGACCTGCGGCCAGTTCGCACCTGTCCGCCGGCGGTGATGGAACGCCGTTGGCGACTACCGGGCTCAGATTACGCCAGGCTGTAGTAAACGCTCGTAGTGGACGACGCACATGTGGCGCGCACAAGCCGCGCACCGCCCGCCGCTTCCCCTTGTTGTCTGCCCGCCAGCCATACGAGCACGTGCGCCCGCTAGTCTCCCCACCGCCAACATTAAGCCCGCCTATGTCAAAACGCTTCCGTTCCGATGGCCAGACGATATCCCCCCCCCTGGCCGAGGTGACGAAATGAAGCGATATCCGATTGTCATAGGTTTTATTAAAAATCTCCAGATATTCGTTGTTGAGTTATAAAAAGTTTTACCCTTATCCTTAAAGAAGAATCTATCTGGGGAGTCTCGCCACAATCATGGTGAGGGGGGGGGGGCATGACGCATCGTCCATGTGTTTGGACAAGAGAAGAAATCGTCATCTCTTTAGCAAAACAACCGTCTTTTAAACAATGGACGTAGTGAAGGGCCGCCTTATCAAATCCGCTCCGGCCGACTCACGACCGAAAAAGTGGACCCCTCTGGCTGCGATCCCAACTCCGCCCCTTGTACGAAGCGTAACGGGGCGGGTGGCGTCGGTGGCCTTGAAGGCGACGATGAGGCGACTGCGGCGACGACGATGGGCGTGCTGGAGACGGACGGGTGGCCGCGGGCGCCGACGCCACGCCAGCCGAGGCCGTCTCTCTGCCGACACCGACACAAGAAGAGAGAGAGAGAGAGAGAGTGATCGGATCTGGCCGGAACCGCGCTGTTATCGCCGACGGTGGACCGGTCGACCACCGTTCCCTCTAGTCACTTTCTGTGCGCACTTCCGCCGATCGCCGCCGCGCATGACTGCCCCCCTCGTCTTGCCTACACTCTTCCGCTGCTCACACAAGTTTGGGCCACTACCGCGTGTGTGTTTACGCGCCGCCACAAGAGCGGCCACTTATCGGCCACGACGCGACGCGCTTTCCGCCGGAACAGTCGCGAACGCTATCAGTGGACTGCGCGTACAACGCCGGCTGAGGCCGATCATCTCGCGACTGCGCGACCACTTGGCGTCGGCGGCAACTGTCTTATCACCGTTCTCTGTTGCGACTTTGTCACCAGCTGCGCGTGTGTCCGAGCTGAGCGCACGTGTTGCCGCCAGTGATCATCTGCCAGCCTATCGCGACGGAATGCGCCAAACCGCCCATATTGAGCCAAAGTCCATCTTCACGTCGCCGGCGCTTAGGAAAGGATCCGTCTGCGGGTGCAACCGATAAGGCGCCGATGACGCTGTCGTCGTTGAGCTGCAAACGCTCACTGATCGGGCAGTTTCTATGCGAACGCCGATCAAACAGCCGTCACGCCATGTTCCGGGTTGTTCGATAGACGGGTCGACACAAATAGTGTCATGATAGCCGTCAAACGGACACTGGCGCGTGTTTACGACTCGTCCGGTGTGGCGACTTAGGCGATAGGCTAGCGGCTCGCGGCGTGCTTAGAGTAAGCGCGGCTAATTACTCGCTATAGCGCGACGTAACAATAACACTTCCGCTGATGTGTGGGTCATATGCGTGTATGCGTGAGGCATGCGTAAAGAAGAGTGTACGTCTCCGGTCGTCGTTGATCTCTCGCGCTCTGGCGCTTATAGGGAGGGAGGCGTCGCGTGTCGAGTCAGTTGTTGTTTCCTTTTCCGACCCGAGCTGTGTACTTCTTGACCAAAGTGACGAAGTTCCGACAGAAATGTCCACGTTCTTCTTCCCTGCAGACCTTCCGCTGCATCCATCCCAATACTGTTTCTTCGAGCAACATCCGTGCGCTTCATTCTACCCTGTTGCGCAACAGCCAGTTTGTATGTACTTTCTTGTCATTTTATCGCTCTTTACTTTCTGCCTTAAAGGGGAGTGTACAGTAGATTGCTCTTGGCTAAATATGACTAGCCGCTTGGCGCTCGCTCAGTTGCAATAGGATCGGTATGATTAGCAGCCAGCTTTACATGCGCGGCTAAAAGTATTTCTGTACAGCCCCCCGAGTTGGAGGTGGTCGGAGTTTCACTTGAACCAAAACCAAAGCGCCAGCCGTAGATCCCGTTCGATGTTGAATAAACGCCAGTGGAATAAGGGCAATCGCTAGGCGTGAGTGAATGTGTAAGTGAGTGTCAGTCAATGACGCTTGCTGCGCGCGTCGAAGGGGGGTAGGGCTTGAAGATTTGAAGACGGGAGCAGTCGATTGTGTGGAGCCGCTGGCGAGCGGCGGCGGGCGAGATGGCGACGGTCGCGTGAGGGGCGGGTGGCCGGCGGCCGGTTTCCGGTGGCGACGTTTGTTTGCGGCTCGTGCGGGCGTGCCAGCGGGCCGTCGCCGGCGGATAAGATGCGCCGGGGTCGTGCGCTTAACGCCCCGCTACTGTTTGCCCGCTTGTCCGCCGTCGTGTCGGCCCGGAGAGCACGTTGCTTTGTCGTTTGTCCAACTCGTCCAGCCGGTGCAACTTTCCCATGTCGTCGCCTCGCGGCCCCCTCTTCGTCTTCGTCGTTTTCATTTTGTACCGGTCGGTCGTGGTGCTTCAATTCTCGATCGCGAGGTTGCGTACTATGCGGCGGTACATATCCGCGCCCCCTTCCACTTGCGATTACAGTGAAATTCACGAATAGCAGTATCGGTCACGTCTGCATTTCGCTTATACCGGTCAAGATTTTCGATCCTCCATTTACCGGTATAGGTGAATTTCACTGTATCTGCATTCGTTCCAATGTCCGCTGCTTCCCCTAGGAACTGTAGCCGGGCCAATGAAAACCCCAAAGAATAAACTTCGTGAGCGCTCAAAAAAATTTTCCATTTCAACGCGCTAGTCCAAGCGGTTTTTGTTTTCCCATTGCGACTGGCCATTGCCCCACTTGCGCGCCGCCAGATTGCCAGCCGATCAGTATGACGACGGCGGAAATGAGCCTGCTTGCTGCGCTGCTTATTCCGCGTCGACGCCGTCCCACTCTAATTCAGCGATGGCCGCATTTCCGGCGGGTGCTATTGTCATCGCTGAATCCTTTTGCGCCCGGCCGCTTACCAAGCATCGCGTTCTTCCATCATCGGCGTTTGGAATGTTGCTCTAATAAAGGCGCTATACTCGCGTGCAAGTTTTCTACGTCACGCGCACGGCGCGAGTTATATTCCGTGCTGTTATGAGTTATAAGCCGTTGCATCCAGGTTAGGGCGGGATGCGAGGGAGTCCGTCTTAATCTAGGATAAACCCAGCTGTAGTGATCATCGAACAAGCCAGGTTTTGCAATATATTCAGTTTCTATCCAACCAAGACTATTCCGGTGGCTGGAGGGGGTATATGCATATATTCTTCCATAACAACACACGGGTGTCTGGGATGTTCCGAGCGCGCTGCAAGGAACCAGTACGGACACAGTCGTTCATAGAGCGATAGGCATCATACGCGCTTTTCTTAGTGAAATAGTCGCGGTGTGTCCGTCGGCGTTCCCAATGGCTGAGCTGTTTTTTTGCACCTCATTTCCGCCTCTGTCCTCCTCCCGTATTATCGTCGTTTCAGTCGACTGGTTTCGCATAACTTATGCACTATTCTTGCACGACGCGCCTCCCGCTTTCTCTTGGCGCTAGCAGTTAAGCAATGAGGGCCTTGACCAACGCTGTACTACCATAAGCGAAGCATTGGGCTGTTGTGTACGCGGATACTGTATTTAAAATTTGCGCCACCATGTCTTGACGATCAGGGCGTAGAAAGTTTGAAGTGTGATTATCAGATTTCGTTTATGCAAAAATTTAATTTGAAATAAATGCTAATGATTATAGTGAATTTCCGGGCAACGTTTTATTATATTAACGTGTCGGGCTGGCTTCCACACAACGACAGTTATTTTTTTGTCGTCGTGTCGTGTCTCTGCAGAGTTCTGTACAATATTAACAAACACGCAGTTATGTTCACGAGCGGAACAAATAGCTTTTCGAGATCGGTTTTAGTTTGCAGTAGTCGCGGGAAGGATGAGTTGCGACCAAGAGCGCGCGCAATCGCGTCATTGTTAAGTCGTTGTGGTCACGTGCGTTAAGAAACCTCTGTTTGTAGATCAGCAGTCTGGAGCGGTGATTCACGAGCCGTTGCCGACGCCTGTGCAGCGCTTGCAGCTGAACCAAGCGGAGGAGGAGGAAGGTCGGACGCACCGCCGCGCCCGTTCCGACTCTCCCATGGACGCCAACATTACTCTTTGGCAGTTCCTGCTCGAGCTTTTGCTCAGTGGCGAGCATCAGCACCTCATCTTCNTTACCGATATAACCGAAACCGTTTTAAGTGAATTTCGCTGTAGTGAAGCTCTGGCTTTTGGGTTGGGGGCTCATTTTTCTCTGCTTCACTATTAAAAAGGTGAATGGGTTTATGTGTATTACTATTTCATACCTTTGTCCGCATTTAACAATCGTTCTGTTGCAGGTATCCTATCGGGAATGCGCGCGAAGACCAAACCTCAGCCATTGAACCTGACGCCAGCGCAGCATCTGAGCGCATTGCAAGGGAGCATGAACGCGGCTCACCAGTCGTCTCCACTCCTCTCCCAGTCGCCGCTGCTGCACAACCTGTCGCAACTGTACGCGGCGACGATGGCGTCGGCCGGTCTTTTCCCTCCCGCCTCGCCGCTGGCGTCGGCCCTCAGTCCATCGCACTTCCTGCCGCAGTTCTCATCGATGGCAACGCACAGCCCGCTGACGGGTTCTATGAAGCCGCCGGTGTCGTCATACTTCCAGTTCCCATCGCAGTCGCCGTTGATGAGCCCTGCTCAAGCGGCTGCCGCACTACTCAGTCCAGCCATGACGGCGAGCTTCTTTGGAGCCGCTCTCGCGCTCTCTACCGGCCAATCCGGCATGCATCCCTTCGCCATGCAGCAACAGCGTTTCTCAGCCTTCAGCGCCGCCGGCGGCATCGTCCCTCCCAGCCCTGGCGAATTGAAGACGCCCGTCCCCGCCCTCAAGGACTGATGCGTACCCCTCGAGTGGCTTTACTCGCGTGCGTTCGCTACCAGCGTCGTGTCAATACTCAACCAGTCAGCATATCGGGCGCGCCGTCACTTTCCTTCTCAGCTACCGCACCCCACTCGTGCCACAAACAGTGTTGTCGCTGCTAATTCGCTTAAGTTAATTGAGGTACAATCTTTTGTCATAAATCGGTGGAGTAGCAAAGCTGAAATAACTCGATATTGTTGTTAAAATTAGTCTCAAAAAGTGCCTTCTTTATCGCGTTATTTCAGCTTCTACTCCACTTGACATAACTAAACCGAATTGACCGCGATGACAGTGTAGACAGTTCTCTTATTTCACCACCGATTGCCTATCTCGTTTCGCCTTCTTCGATAGTTTGCTTTGCCTTTTTCGTACGGTGCGCTTATATTGTCATTGGTGCAAAGCAAATGTGCCTTCCTTCAATTGTACAACATCTCGCACCTTTCACTAAGCCTGATAATTCCATATTTCTTGCTGAGAGACTTGCTAAATACTAGTTTTCGATATTTTCTGCACAGCGGTTTGTGTCGCATCACGTATAGCGTCATAATCTTTGGACAATTTTGTACGCAAGTCAGATTAAGATTGTCAGCATTGACATGAGCAGCGTATAATCGTGCTATAGACGTTCAGTAGCCGTCGCGAGCCTACGGTAGTTGTTGCAAAGGGTCGTTGTAATACTCTACGACGGACAGTTGGAAAATTGTTGTGCGCGTCCGTTGTGTCTCCTCTCTTTTCTCCGTGGCCAGAACTTGCACCCCCCACATACCGAAACCCTTCCTTGACGAGCGCTTAGTGCCGTAAATGATTTTCATATCCCACTCTGTTGCTGTGACAACGTTCATTCTGCGAACGCAGCGGGGTGTAAAAATCATTTACTACACTAGGCGCTCGTCAAGTATAGGGTTACGGTAGGTGGAGTGTTAGTTCCGGCCACCTCTTTCCTTACTCTTCTCTCTCTCTTTTTCTCGACGCCATTCGACGCTGCCTTGATCGTTCCAACCGCGGTTTGTTGTGCGTGATATTACTGGTACTATGATGATGTTTGTCGATTGTTTCATTTATTTCTGGTTCGCCGGGCTCTGTTGACGGCCAAGGGTGACGTGTGTTTGTGAATGTCTGTTTGGATGCCGTGCTGTGTGTGTGTACTGTCAGTGTGCGCTGTGTACAGAATAGTGAGTCGGAGCATCTGATGCAACAAAGTATGTATTATCTGCCTCACCAATGTATTCAGTGTGGAGTACGTAACTCAGTCGACCAAAAAGTGACTATTATTGTAGTGTGTCAAGCAGACTATTGTAATAATTAACGCGAATCTACCTTCCTCTCGCCCATGTGTTGCAAGGGCGTTGTTGGGTTGGTTAATCGCAAAGGAAACAGTGCCTAGATGCGGATTGTGGTTGCTTCTCTGCCTTGCTAATTGTACATTAGACCGGCCAGCGTGAGCGTACGTAGAGCGAACTGTAGTCTTGGCTTCATCGCTGACAATTGTTCACTTTATTTTTGATATAGCTATAGTGCATAAAGCGACTAAGTACTGTAACTGACCCGACGCAGTGGTGTGTAGTGCTTGTCGTGTCATTGTTCATTCACGGTCTTCTATTGTTCTTTTTACTCTTCCGGCCTTCTTCCATTGCTTTTGAAACGAAGTAGCTTTCTTTTCGTGTCCTTTCTCGTTGTCTGTGCGCTTTTACGTTACTTCTGGGTTCCTTCGTTCTAGATCTTTTTCTGACGCGTTGACG
>NIUQ01004414.1:0-13826 GCA_002796945.1 Plectus sambesii
AGTGTTGTCTCGGCAAAGTACTCGGTAAATTCATTGAAATAAGATTTGATAAAAGATTTTTACTTAAATCTCATAACAAAATTATGACGAGCTTCTGTACTTACATGAATCCATTTTCGAAAAGCTTTTACTTTTACTTTATCAAATTCTTTGGGAAAGATTTTACCAATTCTTTTTGTCGACACTCCGGTTAATTCTTTTCCGAAAAGTAAAGCGAGAAAATTTTTCTGAACACGACCACGCCATAGTAACGAAGCACAAAACAATTTTGTGAAGAGTGTCAAGCAAAAATGTTTCATCAAATTTAACTTTACCGAGTTTACCAAGTGCAGTCCCGAGACAAGTCTCTTTTCAGCGACAAATGTCTCTGACTTTTGTATTAGCGTGGCAAATGGAAGAGACGACGACCACACGAGACGGCGCCGAACTGCGTAGAACGTTCATTAGCAGCTTCGTCAAGTAGAAATGCCCGAGGTGATTGGTTGCAAAGGTGTTCTCATAGCCATCCCTCGATTTAGTCGGTTGCGGGCCGTAAACTCCTGCGTTCAAGATCAGTACATGCAATTGTCTGAAGATGATTTTATGAATTTTAATCGGAATTATTACAAAGCAAATTTTCACTTGTAACGCATCAAGAATGCGATTGCGGCATCTCTAACGCTGGCCAGAGAGCTCAGGTCACACTGAAGTAGCTCGACATGCGCCTCAGGCTAAGAAAACAAAACTTCACGATTAAACACAGTACAGGATTCTGGACGGCATTGCGCGGCACATTAGGAAGTATACCCAACGAGTACCGTAATACAAAACATGCAAATCGATCAAGTATATCTCATGTTACGGTATCCATGGTGTACTGACGTAACATTTTGTGCAAGCCGATGCAGCGCAACCTACATAAGCATCGCAGATCCTTTCTTTCACTTTCTGGGCTGCAGACATGTTCCGATTCGCCATGATCACTCTTGCGCCGCGCATGGCCAGCGCTCTAGCTGTCTCTGCTCCTGCGAGAAAAGGTCATAAAAAAGCAGTCCTAGTTTCATTAATCTTCATCCAACCTAAGCCTGATGTAGTTCCAGTGATGAGAACAGTCTTTCCAGTCAAATCGATTCCTTTCAAAACGTCGTCGTCGCTAGAGTTGGCATGAAAGCGACGGATACAAGGCGTAGTCATTTTTCCTTCCATTGACTACAGTTAGAACAAGGCCAATGCAAACACCAATGCTCGATTAATGTGAAAAAATTATATTGTTATTCGAACAGATGGGATCAGCTGACAGCGCACGGAGACAACAGTCGTTTCTGCCCGACAACTTGCCACGTTAAGAGTCGCTGGGAAATTGGCACAACTCATCAATTGCGCCTTCGCCGTCGCCGATAAATCAAACACGCTGGGGCGGATGTCATCAGCAAACCACGTCGCTCAGTAAACAACAATCGACCGGCATGAAAGCCCCATCATAGTGTGCGAGTCAATTAACTTCAGGTTTACGATGCAAAGGAACGATTGCGACCGTGTGTGAAAATAAATATCCACGGTGAATGAGACGAGCGCAAGAGCCACAGAAAGTCACTAATGGGTGAGTATGCCAATGTCTAATCGTCATCATCATCATCCTCGGTGTAATCGGTCGCGTCCAAATGTTCCGAATCGGATTTTTGTTCCTCGTCTTCGTCAGGAAAGTTCCACTGAGGATGCGAAGTGACCGTGCGCGCCTCCAATACATTGAGCTGAAACAGTTCTAATGTCAAAGTCGGCCCATGTATTGCCGACCACAACTTTTCTCATGCTTAAGCTTAGGAGAAATGGTTTCATTAGCCTAAGCCTAAGCACCAAAAAATGCGGTGAATCTGCATATCACCATCTTTTTCATATCTATGCTTAGGCCTTTGGCTGAGGCTCACCAAAACGCTTTCTTCTAAACATTGGCATCAAAAAAGGTGGCGATAAAACGAAACCGGCAAAGTTCAATCGACACACGGACCTTTAATTCTTTGTTGATATCGCAGTCTAGGTAGGAATCTGATTTCACAACGACGGTGTAAGGGTAGATGCCAGGCTTTTGGGGGGCGGCAAATTTTAGTTCAACCTGAAAGAAAGAGGGACATGATGATGCGAACATAGGGCATACAATTGTTGCACTGGTCAAATAATTTGGCAGATTTCACGAACAATTGCCACATGTTCAGTTTGTACATTATATATTCTTGCCCTAATGCATAAAAATTTGACCAGAATTATTTCGCCAGTGCAACTTTAAAGCCAAAATTTCTTCGTCGGTAACAACTCAATAAAGAGAACACCTCCATATCCATTAATACTACACTGCAACTGCGAACATATGGATAAACATTATTATGTTAATACTGACCATGATTGTTCGATTCGGATGCGATCGAATGAATTAGCAATATATTATGCTTATATTGGTAAAAAGTCAAATGTAAGAATAATTTATAAAATTATCGCTTGTATGTGATGTTCTCGTTCATGAGTATTCGCTGTGCGACAACGCCAGTAGCATTTCGTGCGCAAATCTTTTACCGCTGCAAGACCAAAACTTCATTTTCTTACTGACGAAGAAATTTCAACGAAATTATGCCCTTAAAGCGACGCGAAGCGGTACTTACAACTTCCTTTTCGACCAAAGTAGTGCACTGAACAGGGCCGGCAGCAAGACGCTTCGATCTCTTATCAACCATGTACACCCACCACCACTCGTATTTATCATCGGGGAAAAAGGGACAGTGCACGGGGTGGGTGACCTTTGATTTTGTCTCGAGCACCAAGTCCTTCTTGATCAGGTCGTCGTCGAAGACCATATCATCTTCGTCCGCTTCTTCATCGTGCGGCATATCAAAATTTTGCTGCAAAGGCATGATGCAATTAGGGCAGGGCTCGAAAAACTCCTTTTTTTGGAACCCTAAATCTTTTTAATTTTGAGTGTCCTTTTTTTGAAAAAAAAGGCCGAAATTTCTAAAAAAAGGTCAACATTTTGAAAAAAGGACATCTTCGAAAAAACTCAAACAACTATTTTAAACTTTTAAACAGATATTTGGGTCTTTTGGAAAGTATCTTTTTTCTGTGCCAAAATCTTTCTTTTTTCAAAATTCTTCATTCCTAGCCCTGGATTAGGGGGAGTTGAAATGATGGGTTGAAGGGGGGCGAATTCTCACCGGTCCCTCTTCATCGCTGGCCGACGCCGATCCCTGCGAATCGTTCGATCGGTCGTCGTCCGACGCGTCGTCCTCGTCCTTATCGCGCTGCTGCGTCTTCTTCTCCTTCTTCTCCTCTCGACTCTCTTTGGGCGACTGAAGTGAAACAGATACTATATAAATGTCAAGGCGAATGGGTCGACGTACGTCGGCGCTGGCGGCGGCCTCGTCGCCGGTCGCCGAAGTGCCGGCTGCTCCGTCCTTTCCATTCGCCGGCGCCTTCTTCGCTGGCGGTTTGGGCTTGGGCTTGTTCTTGTTGGGTTTGCCGCCCTTCTTCTTCTTCTGCTGTTTCTCCCAAGGTTTGCGCTTGCTCTGGGTCTGGGCATTGGGATCGTCGTCCTGTTCGTCGGCGTTGTCGTCCTTGTCGGCGTTGCCGTCCTTGTCCTTGTCGGCGTTGTCGTCCTTGTCCTCGTCGTCATCGCCCTGGTCGTCATTGGCGCCGGCCGCCGAGTCCTCTTCCAAGGACGGTAGAGGCGAGTCTAGCAGGGGAGTTCTAGTCAGAGTCACTTTGAGGGTCACCAAAGATCCCGCCGTGATGTCGTGCTTGTCATCTTCGCCTTGCACTGAAAGCGCAACGCGTCAAACGCACCGCCGCGACCGACAAATACGCTACCCTCGACGTGATATTCCATAGAAATGCGCGGCATCATATTCAGCACTTGCAACACGTCCTTGTACTCATCGTTCTCCAATTTGCGCAACATCATTCTGCGTTTGCTGTTTTCGACAGCCGCCAGATCGGAGCAAGTCACAATGCGACGCTAGAAAATGATGAGATAAGTAGTCTACAATGGAGGGAAGTAGGCGGTAAAAAAGCGCCACACCTTCTTGAGGTGTTGCACCATATCTTCGGACACATGGGGCAACTGCAAGAGAGGTTTGCGGCTGTCCCATATAGCTTGGATAAGCATAGGCGTGACTCGCATGGTACTCTCGACGGTTTCCATTGTCGGCATGCGAGACACTGAAAGAGAAGCTATAAACTACAAACCGCCAGCTTCATCGCCCATCAAACGCACATCGACCGCTCAGCGCGTACATCACCAGCTGTGACACAACCTGAATCATTTCCTGCACCAGAATCGGACATTTTCGAATGACGTATACGCGATCTGCAAGCAATTGAGTCGTCGCACAATGCAATAATTGCTATTCAAATTGTTTCCACTTTTTATCGGACACTTAACTAACAAACAAATTCAACAATGAGAATATAATGTTTTCGATCAAATAACAAGACATCCCGTCATGCACCGTAGTTGGCAGAGATGAGCTCGCTATTCGGTGTTTGAACACCGCGTTTTTCACCAAGAACAATAGTCATTTCTTGGTTTCTACGTGCATAACTTAATAGAGAGAAGCGCTCTAGACTTTCGAAGCAGTTCGCCTTATTCACTCTAAGATTTATTTTCATCGATCAACAAATTCCGACTATAATTTGATTTGAAAACTTTCCAGCATTATCTGGCGTGTCTACCGACTAGACTTTTAAAGTGTCCCACGTTGATAAGAAAGTGGAATAAATTCGAGCGCACCTTTCTCTAGAGTATCGAAGACGGGAGGAACGCGATCAGGATCTGCGAGATCAATGCGAGTGAGATGTGCATGAATAAGAGCACGCGCTTTGATACTGTAAGGGAGACTCATGGGACGTTCCTTGCTCTTCTCGTTCAGATGGGGCAGCTCCTTGATTAGGAGCGGCACGGTTTCGTCGTCCAACTCCCGCTCCACAATCTCTTTGTTGTACTGCTTCCAGAACTCAAATGAACTGCCCAAAACCATCAGGACGCCTAAATCGCATACAATGTAAGCGGTCAATCCAGTTGATACACAGAAATCAAATATACAGGCTATGGTCTTTAGTGATATTTCATTATTGCGATTATCTACAGATAAACATTACGGCCTTGCGCAAATTTAACCACGCTTATTATGAAAATTCGCTCTTCGTAATATTTCGATTCCAAGGGATTTGAACAATGCGGTTTCACTTCTGCGCCTCGCGCTAAAGTATATAATATTCACCGGCTTGGCAACGGTGTGGAAAATAGTAATCAGAGATGATCGTGGGCTGAGTAGTTTCGTGGTTCAAAAGAAGATCAGAAGCGTAATTTCGCGTCCCACCCCGACTTCTTTCCCCCTTTCCTCTTCACCCAATACACAATTACATTAACAGAGAACGTATTGCAAAGCGCCATACGGCTGTCAATCAATTCAATCACTTACGCTTAACAATCATATGGGGAGTTTTGTGGAACATATAGCCGTATAATTGTGTAGTATCCATCAAGACCTGATCGACGCTGTACTTGATCGAATTGTACCACCAAATTCCCTAAAGAATTCAGAATGGAATGCGCCATCGAACGCAGGAGGCAGTAAATTTACCACTCCGACAGGTAGAAGAACCATGAAGACGAAGCCATATGCAGCCAATACCCAAACGCCATATTCTTTGCTTACCAACCACTTCGGTAGCGCAATGCCGAACGTAGTCGCTAAAGTATTAAGCACGAAATTAGTTTACTATGATTTTCAAGTTTTTTCATGTTATCTTCAAATACCTACATTTCAACTAGATTGGCTACAATATGATAGAGTATAGTGGGAGAAGTGGACACTATCACTTTCTTGAACTCAACACTGTCTCATGAATGCGCACTTACTTTTGCAGTGGGGGGGGGGGGGTAATGAATGGTGGCAAACTTATACAGCCAAAAACGGATAAGTGCACATCGACCGGGCACGAAAATTTTGTGCACTTATCCGGTTTTGACTGTACACGTCCCCTTACAGATACAACTGAGAATTTCCCACGGCAGAGGCACAAAAACAGCGCAAAATATGCGAGCGACCGAGAAGCAACAAAGAGAACTGCTGACCAGTAGGTCCGTCAGGATTGCCGTGCTCCTCCCAGTTCTTCCTAATTTCGTCGTCCGTGAGCGCCTGGTGTGCTTTGGCGATCCGATCGAACTGTACTGGATCGCCGCCTCTGTCAGGATGGACTGTTTTTGTCAACTCGCGATAACGTTTCTTCACTTCCTCCTTGCTCGCTCCCTATAAGTCGTTGTCGTCAGTGACCACGCCCAGCGAGTACAACGCTTCTCACTCTGTCTAATCCCAAAATAGCGTACGGGTCGTACTCTTGGTGGTCGACTTCGATTTGAGTCACTTTGAAGGCGAGAAACGCGAAACCTATCCATAAAATGATGAGCGTCACTTTAATTGCCAAACTCTTTCTCTTCTGCAATGGCTGTTCCGCTTCTTTGCGCACTGACTTCTCCTCGCAACCTTTGCATCGACATCGCGGCTTCGTATCCTTGTCCTCTGAAAGCGGTCAAGTAAACAATCGCCTAACACCAGTACGTTTATATTAAGCATCGCCAATGCAAAACATAGAAGCACCTAAGCAACGAGTGGCTGCGCACGTCGTCAATTTTCTATTTTTTTGCATGAAATGGTAAATTTGCCTACTGGTGTTAGTCAGTTTTGTCAAGTAGAACAAAGTTTAATTAAGCGACGTCAAGTGAAGCAGCAATCTCAGCTAGCAAACGTACCGACGCTCTTCTTCTTATTCGGCCAGAAATAAAATGTGGCAGGAAGGAGTAGTAGGGCGTAGAAGGAGACGACGAAATAGTAGAAAGTGTTCCCGACTTCGTCGTACTGGAACTGTGCCCTAGCCATCGCTACCTCGACGCGTCCGGCTAAACAACGTCGATTCGATTACCTGAAAATAACTACGTAGATTGTATAGTAGGCAATTTCTCGCAATTATAGGCTAATTGAACAGTCTATCGTCGCTACGATTAAAGGGCCTAACAGAGTCGACGTGCGAAGTCCCATATTGTTAGTGCAATAATCAAGAATAATTCAAAGGAAGTTGAGTTATTTTTGATTATTGCACTGCCGATTTCGGACTTAGGACTTTGCACGTTGACTCTGTTCGGCCCTTAAGCTTCTAAGACATATCTACTTCTCTAGTCGACGACATCGTTAATTAACAAGATATGACTTGTGACGCCCGAAAAAGTACCTAATAGGACACGTGGAGACGAATACGGACCGCACTTTTGGGCGGGAACTCCAAACGAAGGGTTTCGTGCTGAAAACCAGTGAAATTAATTCATTGTACGGGCACGTGTATGTGCAGTGATGACGAGCACATTTTAATAAAAATGTCGACGCCGATAAAAAATTGATCACAAAACTCACCTCTTTAATACGATGGTTCGAAGCACGCATACAGCTGAACAACATATCGCAATGCACTATCAGCATGTACAAGGAAAGAGAAAGCGACGCATAGCATTCTATTCAATATCGTAATCTCATTGATAATATATTTATATTGTACGCAGCAACCGTAACTTTTTTGAATATATTTCTCATCATTGCCTCCCGCGCATTAGCAATCAGCTCGTCATTGCTTCTTACGCATTATCACGCATTCACTTCGATTTGATACAAAAATGTCCTCTTCGACAACGGCTACTTTTATTCCGAGCAGTGAGGGATGGTTGGAAGGAAAATGCTCCATATGTGACGTCATCTACAAGACGCGCCAGTCGTTCAACCATCACCGTCGCACTAAGCACCCTACTGAGACCGCCGAAATCAAAAAAGGACTGCTTTGCCCAGGGCAGAAATGCGACAGCGAGTGCGCCAACTACGAAGAGCTCATCGAACTCCGGAAAAGCGGGCACGGCATCGATTGCACCATAGAGACTCGAAATTTGATGGTCTTCTGCAGTGCAACGATTGGATCGCGAGCTTAGAGCTGGAGACGAACTGTTCTTTCGTCAAAGGAGGTGGAGGCGTCAAACAAGGCAAGGATTCGACCCGTTTATACAAGCAATGCGTCGGAGCGGACGATATACGAGCACTGCTGAGTCAAGCAAGAACCCGAGAAAGAAGAGTGTTACACCGTGTGATCCGGTGATTTCTAATAATGTTTTAATACCGTGACTTGATATGACGAAAATGGCGCGGGCGTTGCTGCTGCCGGAAGCTCTTGTTTCGGCACGCTCGTTCCTGTCGCCATGATGATCCTGCTGCTGTCGCCACTATTGTAGTTCTAGTCTTCCGTAGATAGTAGACTTAGGAGTTGGTGTGGTTGGGCTCAACCGGACGTGCTTATTTCGCGGTCAACGGCCTAATTGTTTACTAATACGGGAGAGAGAGCGGTTGAACGCAACCGCTCAGTAGGAAGACAAATGATCAAGTCACGGTATCAAAACATAATTTAGATATCACCGGATTACACGGTGTAACAAAGAGCACACGGAATATTTAGACTCACTGTGCAGCGTACATTCGCCTTAACGTCGACAAGAACAGCGGTGTCGTGAGTGCGAAAATGTGCCTAACGCACGTCGGCCACGAGTTAAGCGTCAAGTTCATCGATCTGCCCAAGCTCCTGATAAACGACATTGCTCGACAGCTGCACGAAGGACACGATAACAGGACGATCGTCAGTAAACTGCACGCGGCGAATAACGCCCCGACCAAAGACAGAGGCTCTTATCTCACCAAAAAGCACGTCGACTACTATCGAAAGAAACTCGGCTATGCCTCCGGTAAGTAATAACTACAGTCAACTGCTTTTATAACGTTGCTCAAGGGACCGGCGAAAGACCGACGTTATAACGACAGCGACGTTAAAGAGGCAGTTAGCCCTGTACAAAACATAGTGCACGGGACCAGCCAAGGACCGACGTTAGAAAGCCAGCGACGTTATAGAGCCAGGCGTTATAAAAGCAGTTGACTGTACTCTGAATTGTGGCATTAATACGAAACGCGAATAATAATAAATGCGCTCGTTTTAGATTTAACTAGATTTAGCTAAATATAACGTAAATCTTCGAATAGAAGCCGTGGGCGATTATTATTTTAATCTAGGCTTAAGGGGGCTTTTATTCGAGGGTTTACGGAATATATGTACATATAAAGAATGTGAATAATATGCGAATATGTCAGTTATTTATTATTTTTATCGTCAATTTTCCTATACTTTTTTATTTAAGCGCGAGCGTTAAAGCCGCTTTTATATTACATAGAGGAATGCTTTAATAGTACTTTAACTCTAACCTGTATATTTCCCGTTGACGTCTCTAGCTCTTTTGAATTATTACTTCTTTTAGGTCGACCAGATCTAGACGATCACGTCGCGGTTGATCTCATCGTGAAGCAGTACGAAAATGACGATAATTCGCCAGTCTTCTTTTACAAGCCAATCGTCGCGTCAGATGACAAGTTCGCCCTCGGTCTGCAAACGACTGGACAACGGCGGCTACTCGATGAGCTCGGCTCGAACGTCATCTCGATCGACACTACGCACGAGACGACGCGCTACAAATACCTCTTATGCACGCTGATGGTGCTGGATGAAGCTGGAGGAGGGCAGCCGGCAGCGGAGTTCTTCATCGAGATGGAGAGCGAGAACGATCTCATTCCGCTCTTTCAAGCCCTTAAAGTGCGCCATCTCAGCCTGGATCCATCCTACTTCATGTCTGACTGCGCATCAGCCTTTTGGAATGCTTGGCCGAAGGTCTTCAGCGGCCCTGAAACACGTACAAAGCGCATCTTGTGGGACAGGCACATCTGGGGAGCGTGGAATGGACAGATGCAGAATGGCGCAAATAAGATCGGCACAGCAAAGCTCCGACGCGTCGTCCGAAAGTGCTTAGCCGCGTTAATCTATGAGGACGATGAAGCAGAGTTCAAGCGCAAATACGAAAACATCGTGAACAAGCTGTGGATAGTGGGGAGGAATACGTGAAGAAATTCCGTGAGTACTTCCTCCATTATTATCCAGCCAGTACGGCCCACGATTGGGCGCGTTTAGGCCGGCCGTCTTCCGACATCGCGACAAACATGCACTTGGAGGCATTCCACCGAGTGCTGAAGCAGCGTTTCTAGAACCGAAATTATCGCAATCGCCTCGATATGCTACTTACTCTCTACATCGACGACGTGCCGCGGTTTTACGAGCGCCGCTGCTGCCGAGTCACCGTCATGGACGAGATCGTCATGTCGCGCCAGCAGCTAGCAAATCGCGACCATGACGCTGCGCTGTACTACATCCTCAATCCGACGGAGATTCGAATCGTCAACGAAGACCATTGGCAGGTGGAGTCGCCAAGGACGGACGTGGAGAAAGAGCCGTACGATGTCCGCAGACTGCAAAAAAGTGCCCATCGGATTGCCAGGTATGTTCATTTACTTCCCCCTAAAATCCTACCTGTACCTCACCATGGTAGGGGGGTGAATGGGGATGCAACGCGAAGTACGGCAGGGGCTAGTCCCCAGGCAGGTCCAACCAAGCCGAGAAGCGTTCATCACCAGCCAACACAGGAGGTACCCTGCCAGGGCTCATCCCCGCCCTCAGGATGGCCCAGCCAGCCTCCTGAGGTGGCACTCACTGGGCTACGACCAGCATTTACCCCTGCCTCAGTCCCCCGCACTCCGTCCCTGCCCCATCCGATGGCGCGGGATCAGCAAACGGAGAGAGGCGATCTAATCTCGGGGCCCCAGGCCATCTTCTGGACTCAGACATGAACTTACCAAGACCACGATCTAGGCCGCCTCATCAACTCGCAGAACAAGCTGAAGCCCAAGCTCACAAGGAGGAAAAGAGCAGGATGGGCAGCGTTCAGCTCCTTCTGAACAGTGATAGACGCGACCAAGGATGTGAAGCTGCGCGCGCAGCTCTTCGACTCGACCGTCTTACCCGCTCTCTGCTATGGCGCTGAGACATGGTCTCTCACCAAGAGTCTTGCCAACCAGTTCAGAGTCGCACACGCCTTCCTCGAGCGTCGCCTTGTTGTTCTAAACCTCCGGCAACAGCGAGACCGCAAGCTCCACAACTCTGACATCAGACAGATGTCTGGAGTGAAGGACCCTCTGCGGCACGTGTCAAAGATGAAGCACCGCTGGGCCGGCCACGTAGTCAGAAGATGCGATGGCAGATGGAGCACTACCACAGTTGGGTGGTACCCACAAGACAAGAAGCGTCCCCTCAAACGCCCCCCCCCCCACTCGGTGGGCCTACTCTCTCGCCACTGAGTACAACATTCGGGACACCAGGGGCCGAATCAGAGTCCACTGGACAACCCGAGCGCGCGACAGAGTAAAATGGAGTAGATGCTGGGACCCGCGCGCAAGCTGAGGAATGGGTCGCCTATGTATCCTATGTATGTATGTTCATTTACTTATAATTCGACAAGCCTTAACTGATTTAATGCGCTATTCCCGATTAATAAAGGAGAATATATTGTACTTTCAAATCCTTTAATAAATAATCGTACATTTATAATAATAAAATAGCTTATAACTTAATGAAACAAAATCGCCATAAATGAGAGATAATTTTGCTTCAAAAATTGCGATAATATTAATTTTATGTTTCGTAAATAGCAGCAATTAATAATATGCCACAGTTATGTTGAACGCCCACTACTTTCAATAATTAAAAATCCTTTAAACACAAACTAATGCTTTTTTTCAGATGCTGTGCCGCGTATGTCGAGTATGCCCGCACATGTTCACTTGCACGTGCTACAAGAACACGCACCAAAGGGGTCGAATCGCGTGCGCCCACATCCACGCGGTTCACTACATGACGAGCGCACTGGCCGAAGAAGACGTTGAAGACGATGACTTGCACATCGAAGGACCGCCGGCTGACACGACCGACGATAACGCTATGGATCTGACTATTGAGTTTGCTTTGTCTGAAACCGAAGCCGACGTCCTGCCCTCTTCTTCGACGCAAGGGACCCTAAAAGAAGCGATCTCGGAGGCTCAGTACTTGAAAGATCAGCTTCAAACCTGGCTCCGTCGCCACGAAAATGCCGACGGGAGCGCCTCGGCGGAGTCGATGCTGAATTGCTTCAAGCAAATGAAAGACATCTTCATCGAAGCGACGGCGCAGAATGATTCTTCCGTTTGAGCCGGTGGATAAGAGCCGGCGACGCAAGATGTCCCCGCAACGTCGTCTTTCCAGCTTCCAGCAGCGCAGCAAGAAACGCGCTAAAGTCATGACGGAGGAGGAGATCGCCGAGCGCCGCGAGGAAAACGAGCGACTAGAGCGCATTCTCGAGTTGCGCGACGACGCTGATTTCGTTTAGAATGTTTTAATACACCACTTACTCGCTGTAATTAATACCGTATTAAGCCTGTTCTCGCTTCTTCATTTGAAAGACTAATCGAATTCGTGATTTCGATGCCTTTGTTTCTTTTCCAGTGTTTAGTATTTGTGTCTGTCTATCGATTCAACTATTAATTCTCTTTTGTTGCCACATCTACCGTAGATGAATGTGATTCCGGCCACTTTGATAAGATTTAATAATTAAGCCACTAAACTAAACGGAATCGAACGAAAAGTATATCACTGGTGTTACGGGGTGCAGTTCAGTGTAGGGGAACGCACTCAAGCTAGGGGTTTACTCCTGGGGAGGTAACCGTCAAGCAAAGCACAGTACAGCTAGGAGAGACAATAGGAGCGAGCGAGAGTAGACAAATGGAACAATGACAGGTGTCACCGCGCAAAATACAATCGAGGGCATTATAAGGGCGCTGTAGCCGAAAGTGACGTCATACGACTGTCGACTACAGCGCCACCCCGCGACAACTGGAAAGCCTGAATAATGAGCTTTCTATTGGTTACAAAATTTTTTAGGTTCATATTTTGAATGAAGAAATATTGCGACCGATTCGAGCATCCTCTAATTTCGCACCAATTTTTCCGCGGGGGGTAGTGATAAATTTTTTAAAACTACAACTTTTCAACAAATCATTTTCCATTAAAGCTTGATATATCATTGAAATCTACTTTTCACCAGCTATTATTCGGTAGAATGGACGATATTATTGGATGAACCTGAAATTTCTGAGAAGCTGTCAAAGAGTAAAGTGGCCGGAATGACATCCACCTTTCTGCCGTTAAAATGGTGTAGGTGCGCGTCTTTCATAGCGTATATCTTCACGCATAGTTGTCGGTTTGACATGAAATTTCGTATATGTACTCCTTAATACTCTAGTAATCACTTCCTATCATAAATATTTTACTAGAAATTTTAATATTTGCGTAATCGCAAATATTCGTTAAAAGTGGCCGAAATCACATTCATCGACAGTATCAGACATAAACACACACTAACGACGATTATCCATTTATTACGATCTCTCCAGTCGCACACTCAAAAATCCCGTGGCCGGAACTTACACCCCACCAACCGTCTAAATACAGTAAATTATTTTTACACCCCACTGTGTTGATTTGGTAACGCACAATTTGTGAACATAGTGGTGTGTAAAAATAATTTACTGTATTTAGACGGTTGGTGGGGTGTAAGTTCCGGGCACCACGTCATGAATGTGCCGATCAATAGCTTGCACACTACAACCGTTATGGTATCAAGAAAATACTGCAAATTTATTTCAAACAGTGTAAAAAAGTGCATATTTCGACCATTTCGGCGTCCAACATTTCACCATGCTTTCCTTTTCAAGACTTACGTTCTCGGAGCAACAGCAGCGATATCAAGAAGCGTAGTATAAACATCAAAGTGCGATATGAGTCGTTCGGCTGAGTTTGTTCGTAAATTTTCC
>NIUQ01004415.1:0-14000 GCA_002796945.1 Plectus sambesii
CGCCCATGAAAAGAAGAATGAAGGCGGGCAGTTGACCACCAACGATGAAGAAATACGGCCACGGTCGAGTCAGACAGTCGAAGCTTGTCAAATTGACAAAGGCGTTGTCTGAATTGTTAACAACGTCTTCATTGAAAATAAATTGCATTACAAGGAGCAAGATTTTTTCGTATGATGGCAGATTATTGGCAAAATATGTGTCGCATATTTTCATGCTGAAGCCTAAAAGCGCCTGCCTTTCAGCCTGGGTCAACAATACTATTGGCGAGAACGCAAAGGTAATGTAGTGTTCAGCGAATGATTTTTAACTGTGGCATCGATCTGTACTTGGTTAGGACCATGGGATAGGTACTTTGTTTTAACTCGTCTTAATCGTTGTCCTTTTCGTCCCAACTAAATGTGCGAAGTGTGCAATTACTAATGTTCCATAAGCCCACAATCACATGTACTGCTAAGTTGATGAAGTAAAATTTTGCACATGTTTCTTAAAAAATTAAATTATATAAACATATGCTGTTTTCATGGCACAGCAAGCATGCGCACAAACAGACTGGCGGTTATCTTAGCTTTACCAGTTACACATAAGTTAGATGGAGTTTGGCGTCTAAATAATCTTTGGTGAGAATCAACGCATTTTCTGCAAATTCCACGGCATAATCGAACCGAGGATGCAATCAATTGCCAAATCTTCAGTTCGCATCAGTCTGACCATGAGCATATTTTTTACACCGTAGAAACGGTAAACATTTATGAATCTCAGTTTTTCGAAGTGTTAAGGAGGCCATACCATTGATCAGATTTATGCGAACAATGCCGGCGAGCACCATGCCGACTGCGTTGATTAGATCGCCGAAGGAGAGAACGCCGAACGATCCATACTTATCGCGCATTTGTCGTTTCGACAGCACGACGAGCACACAGATGATGTTGGTGATCACGGCGAATAGCCCGAATGCTACATAGAGTTTGTAGACGACGACTATGTCGGCGTACTGGATGCGACGATCTACTGGTGGAGACAAAGAGATGTTGCCGCTGGTGTTGCTCTTGGCATTGCACTGCATTTTACTGATGCCCGTTGCTAAAATGAAACAGTTTGGACAACACATCTCCTAATATACAATGTATATTATTTTCATTTTAAGCTGGGATACTTTCCAAATCAAAGAAACGATTTTCATACCGTTTGATTTGGAAAAAACTTTCTTTGGAGTGTAGAGTGTCCTTATTTACTTGGAAACAGTATACTTTTTGGTTTAGAGCATTGTTTCACAAGATTACTTTATCTCTTATTTTTTAGTCTCTACAACTATTACTCAAGACATCGTAACTCTTGGGAGGAAAGCGCGCTGGAAGGAAAGCCCTGACCCTATAGAACACTGTACGCTACATCCTATCGACTAGGGGGCATTTTGAGTTTAAACTGAACCAAAATAAAATCTTATATGTAATTTTCTCGCAATTCAACACTGGTTACTGCAGGGACAAGCTCGCACTGAACTGATGATCAAAAACGGCCTAATTAATATTTTTGATAGATGAGAGATCTTTTTAGTAGTGAAGGACAGCGTTAGTTGACAAAAGAGGCTTCAAATTGACACCAAATTCAATATTCAATCTACTCTACATGTGGTTAGATTTCTGAGTATAATGGCCTTAGCCATGGCCCTTCCAGGACAAAGTAATTAGAATGCAATCTTTGAGCGCAAAAGTGGACAAATCTAAATTTTCACGTGATCAAATTCTGTTCAGCAATATTTCCGTTCCTATCTATGCATATGCTTACTCTCTGATTAGTTGAACTAGCCGTGAGAAAGAACAGGAAATCCGATCGACTACTTTCTCTAGTTAGCTGATAAAATTTTTCGGGATTGAATAAACCTTTACGCGCCTGCAAGTGTGGTATGTTTGATGAAAATACAATTCGCACCACAATATCCAAAATTTGCATTCCTCCGTAGAGCTAATTCTTTCAGTGAAATAGTTGCTAACTAAAAAGCTGTATCGTAGATGCGAAATGGCATCTGGAATTGCGTGTTGCTAGGTGGTAATTATGAAGAAGAGCGCATCTATAGACCAAGATTTAAATTATGAAGCACAATGCTCAATCCTTGCTGATAATGAGACACGTAATTACATCCAACTATAGACTAGACATTTCAAACTCAACAATAGTAGGGCAACCATTATGCACAACACGTTACTTTTACTCTCACGTATGTATTTTGATTTAAAACGCGGAAGGGATCACTGCCTCAGTTTTCAAAAACGCTACATTCAATACACAAGATGCTGACGAAAATTATTTTGGCAAATTTGAAATTATCCGGTACGTATCACAAGTACTTTTCCTCTACATTATAATTTTAAAGTCTGCTAGAAGGAAATTCGGCTGAGCATTTTTGGGCTCAGTGTACTTTAGTATAATTATTCTGTAGGACTAAATAAAAATTTCGACAGTTATGCACACATCATGTCCATGTGTAAGGAAATGAGCGAATTCGATACATGGACATGATGTGTGCATAACTGTCGAAATTTTTATTTAGTCCTACAGAATAATTATACTAAAGTACACTGAGCCCAAAAATGCTCAGCAACGAAGCGAAAGTTGTATCGAATTCGCTCATTTCCTTACACAACTTTCGCTTCGTTGCTATGCAAAAGCTAGTTCATGTTCCGCATTAATATTTGCATGCACCCGCAGTGGTACTCAGAATGTCATAATTAGTTCTTTGCTTTCACATCACATGCTTAACACTCGATTAACGTTTAATGATGCAATTCGTTACAGAAATCAGTCAAAACATCATTGACTGAGCCCTCGATCGAACAGCGACCAGCGTATCCGCAGCTGGAACGATTCTTTGCATATTCCTTTCCCTGGCCTCTGACGCCTTTTTTGCCAGGAATCGTTTGAACATTCCGCATGAGCCTATTATCAATAGCCGATGTCGAAAATTTGGCTTGAAAACAAAGTAGACAAGCAAATTGATAATTGAATTCCCACAAAAACCGATGGTCAGGTAAGCAACTAGATTTCCTGGCAGGGACCACCAGCTACCGAAACCAATCATAACGATGCTCGGAATCGCTGTTAACACGACGGAACCGGCGGTGATTACAAGGTTGGCTAAAACTTTCTTCAGTTCTTTTTGCAGAGGTGATTGAGTTGCACTGAGACGCTTGGCACCAACGTATGAAACGGCGCCAAGGATGAGTGCAATGATAGGTAGTACAATAACGATTACATAGTTGTAATTACTGTAGATATTTCCAGTGGTGTTTGCTATGGTACAAGTCACCTAGAAATTAATGTTACATTTAATCGCAATTGTATTATGGCCCATAATGCAGTTAGTAGTCCACATTATCAACTATAAGTTTATCGGATCTCAATTACACTTTAAAATAATTATGTTCATTTTTAGTAAAAAGTCATAGCCTAGTATTCTAGCCTGGTTTAAAAAACGTTCTCGAAATGACAATAAATTGTATTTCTTAATAAATTTCGTGTTTAAAAAGGAAGTAAGTTTTCAGGGAAAACCGGACCGTAGTTGTCGGACCCTTATTTTTCTCTCAAAGGCTCAGCTGAGCATATTATCTCTCCTGACTTCAAATGCTTTGTAAACCCCAGTCATGGTTAGTTAAGCTGAAGCGCAAATTTATATGAACGCCGATTGAAAAAAAATTAAGGAATAAGAATAGTACTACCTTCAGGGAGTAAAATCAATCGACACAATTTTCAATAAATGCTATTATTGACTGAACGGGCCTTAATTAGCATTAAATTAGATACTGCAATAATTTTGAGCTAGGTTTTCGCTCCTATTAATTATTTACCGCTGTACTGCGATTAACAAAAATAGCTCACGAAACCTGCATAAATTGGCTAATTTAAATTATTATGGACGCTTCCTAAGTCTTGAGTTATCTACCTGAGTGCAGGTTTGGCGGTCGACAAAAGTAAACATGTATCCAATGATGAGTGATAAAATTGCTATAAAAATACATCCAGCAACTGACAAAATTCGAAATCGAGGGGTCATAATAGCTTTGTAGTCGAGAGGCTTGTAGACAGCGAAAAACCGTTCGATACCCATGATAAACACCACCAACGCAGACAGTTGCCCTCCGAATATGTACAGGTGAGGCCAGGGAAAGCTAAGACACTCCCAGCGACTTCGACTACTCGTGTTGTTGTCGTAGATTAATTGAGTTCGAATGATGCCAGCAAGCAGGAGACCTGCAATATTAGTCAACCTTTATTACTTCCAATGTTTCACGATAGTGTAGTTTGTTGAAAGCGAGACGCTCATTCATGAGAAAGGACAAAGAGCTGTACCGTGGCCGGAACTTACACCCCACCAACCGTCTAAATACAGTAAAATATTTTTACATCCCGCTGTGTTGATTTGGTAACGCACAATTTGTGAACACAGTGGGGTGTAATAATAATTTACTGTATTTAGACGGTTAATGGGGTGTAAGTTCCGGGGACCAGAGCTGTACATATATAATACGCTTCACTTTCTGGATAGCGTTATAACACGCCATTCTCACAAGCGCAGCATACTGTAACAAATCAAAATATACGCGCGTGGCATGTTTTAACGCAATCCGGAAAGTGAGGCACACCATTCTCGTTTGTAGAGAGCGCCCATCAGATAAGGAGTTCTCAATCAAACAGTAGTGGCAGGTTTAACTCAAAGAGAAGTTCATGTAAAACAACAGGTCGAAATTTATAAAGTCGAGGACGTAGAATCTGAATTTCAGTAACTTTTGTCGAAATTAGCTTTTTAAACAAAAAGGGCCATGAAAGCAGAGACTAAAAAACTCTTGATTACTATCCAAAAAGAGCTAAAATGGATTCATTTGCATTCTCGATTATTATGTGAGAGAATTTCAAAAGTATAATACCGCAACTAGCAGAAACTTGAGTTTAATTTAGCTCTCTTTGTCCCTCCATTTCGAGTTAATTTCGATTAATATAAATGCAAAATTCAAATTGTGCGGCATTATAAGTAAGCAATTAAGTCAAATTATTGTTCGGCTTAGAGTTAGTTCACTTTCAAATATTCATTGTGAAAGCACAGAATGCGAATTTTGTCATTTCCTTTCTTAGTAAAATATTTCCTTCATATAAGCTATAGAGAAGCTTGGTATTTTAAACATTGAGTTACATAAGCATATTCTTAACTATAGTTCTCCGTAAATTTGAAATGGTTTCTTTTACAAAGTGTAATGAATAGTGATTATCACGTGCTCGATATTAATATACTTTACCCGGAACGAATTCTGTCGGCACTCAATTATATTCGATGTGAAGCAGTTTTTGACATGAAGTTCCCGATTCAGAGAATTATTGCAATTTTTTGAACGAAACACTGCAGAATGCTCGTCGAAGCCAAATCGGATTTTGAGAACTTTTTCATATTAATGACTAATGCTGCAAAAAAATCGCTAGATCTTTATCAATGCACAAGTATTTCGACTATTCAGAAACAAATATGTTTCCTTCTATGCTATAAACGGATACAACTAGTAAATGGGTTTCTTTCTACCTTCTATATAAGTATTTTCTATAAATGTGATCCACATTGATAACATCCGTTCTTAAGTAATAGTATATTTAAAAATGGATTTCTAGTTGCATAGCGACCGCAAAAGAACGGATAAAACTGACCGAGACCGTTCAGAAGGTCGCCAATGGCCAATACAGCAAAGAAGGTGTACTTTTTCAAGAGATTCTTCTCCGAAACAAACACTATCAAACAGATGGCATTTGTGAGGACGGCTGCAGCTCCGAAATAAATATAAAACTTGAATGATAGAAGTAAATCGGCAAATCTTATCGAGACGTCATAACTTATAATGGAACGGTTAGCTACTGCGCGGGCACAAATACCCGACATAATGTGTAGTGTCTTGTCTTTCAAAGTCTCCTGAAAATAATTTCTCTTACAAAAGCACCACTGGATAAGAGATGGGTCAAACGTAAGGCAATGAAACCATATAATCATCAACTTAATGATTTAGAACTTTTGTACTTGTTTAAGCGCATGTCAAACGAATAAATCTGCCAAACATATCCGTTGAGTTGGATAGGAAGCCAATTATTGAAGCTCGCAATACTTATTAGTGGATTTTATTTATGTTAGATAAGCATTCCTAACCCCACTGGAACTCAATAAAGAAAGATTCGTACAGCTGTCATGAGTTGGTTATTTGGTCTCGGACGAGAGACACCGAAAAAGGCAAAGAAAAACTCAGGGCCCTAGTTAGCTAAAAAACTTCAAGCTATATCTTTTACCTCTCAAACAATGTTATTACCAGCCAAAATATGATACTCAGTCGGCTAAATAAATCGCCAGAATTTGGAATTTATTCTGAGGAAGCTTGCTCGGTACAGTCGGATTTAATAGTAACTATTAAAAATATCCTTGGTGTACTATAAATCATGTAAGCGCTTTAATTATGAAATATGATATGTGCTCGCATCAGAATATCTTTAGTTAATATTTTTATCAAGCTTATTCTGAGAAAATTTTGCTGGACGACTGCTAAGTTTCATATACGCTATCAAGTTCAAAAAGCCTTACTTAGCGAAACAGACCGATTCAAGCTCGAGCTGGTAGTTTGGCGCAAAGCGAGACAAAAAGTTCTGAAGCTTCTCGTTCTCGTCTGTTCATAAAGAATGAAAGCAATCTATCGGCCGAGTTCCAAGTATTAATCTCCTTGCGAAATTTCCGGATATTACGTGCGATATTCTCGTGCACTGTAAATAACAAAAGGACAGCGAAGCAATTCATGTAGTTCAAGCGCAATTGTAACCAAGGAAACCTGTATCCAAGTCCTCTCATTAAGCAAAGATTACTCACTTAATAGATTTGTGGCACTCGCTATTTCTCAGATAATGGATCTGTGGAGTTAGTATGAATGTACCTTTAAGCGATATCCTCAATGCACCGACCTATCAAATTTCGTCGCATATTATGACTATGAAATCCGGTCCGGCGATGCGTGTACATTATTTGCCTGTACGGTTAAAAACGAGCTGCGTAGATGAGGAAGAAACCGGCCACTAATTAATATTCAACATATTTTAACAACAAACCAAATTATAAGCTTTCATATAGCTGTTAGATTTACTATCCGTGATTTATGCACCGAGGCTCATTTAGTCACAATCTTGTCGAAAGCTAAACATCTTTCGAAGCGACAAACGAAGTACACTTAGGACACGCGGGACGCAACAGTCCTGAAAGATATCTGAGGCCATCAGGGTTTACAAACAGTTTTTAATGAAGCGAAATAGACTGCTTTTATTGGATATAACCAATATTCTTGGAAAAGGGATGAATGTTCGAATTACTGTCAACTGAAATCGGTTGCGGTGTCACCTGCGTGTCATGAATGCAGCGCTGCTAGTCTTTAATTGGATAATGAATCGTATAAAACAGTTTTAGTACACTAAATTTCCTGTCATGTAATATCTAATATCTTAAATCTATTGCAAATTCTTCTAACTGATAATTTAAAACAGGCAATTCGTCGATGAAAACTGTGTTGAACGGCCGGAGGTACTTTGAATATTTTTGAACTGATTGAAACCCATCGGTTTTCGTTACACTTTAAACTAAACCATGAATAATTTAACAACTGAAAGCAATACTAGTGAGAGGAGTTATTAAGCACAAATTGTCTTTTTCTCGCGTGCCGAGCTATGTTCATTAAACTACACTAACTTATTGTACAGCTGGCGCGTTTTCGACTTCGAATTCAGTCTCAAATTGCCTTTATCACAATATTGCTTTTTATGCAAATGTTCACATATTTATACTTTCATCATCACTGTCATCTTATCGACGAGTAGCACTGATATCATCACAACTCTCTTCAATTTCCTCCTGAGCAAATATTCGTCGATATAAAGTGGCTGACACATACTTATCCACCCGTGCGCGCAAAAGATTTGATATGTCAGCAAACGCTTCAAAGACGTACTCATTGAGCCAAATTTTACCCATAGGTGGATAAAACCTTGTTTTACATCACATTACTATTTGGACACAAATTTGCTCATTTAGTAAAGCTCCGGGCGTATTTTCGAGAAAATCGGGTAGCTACCGTTGCCCTCTAGTGCGATTTCTTGTATGTGACAACTGTAATGGTTCGAAATATTATTGTAATGACTCTATACATGTCACAGAACATAACAATATAAGTGATAGAAGCAAAAGAACTAACGAAAAGAACAAAAAATGTCAATGTGAAGCATAGAAACTTCGGTATTATAAATGTTGCTCAGTCTATGTCCACGTGTGTTTTGAGTCTCATACAGTAAAGTGCGCCTTACTTATTCAAATATGCATGATTTTTTTCAAATTTTAGTATGTTGCAAAGTAAGGTTTTCTTCATATACTGGTAAAATGTAGCTCACAAAGCATGTCTCTAAAGTATTCTATAACCTTTTTTTTCTTTTTTCGCACCCGTTGATAAGTTTATGTCAGCCACTGTAGGATTGGTCACAGACAAAATGTACAATTTTGATATGCAACGAGAGCATGCGAAGATTTTGTGCTTTACGTTGCCATCAGGGGGAAAATCAACATAAATGACAACTGGCCAGTCGAACGACAGCGTCATTATCGGATGACCGATCGCAATCAAATCTCTTTGTTCTATTTGGTCGTGGATATTGCCGCACGGATGTCCTTTCTGCCCTAACCGTTGTGCAATCGCCACCCAGTTATCGTGTTCACCATTGAGAATTGCGATGTGCTCCGGTAACATTCCAAAGAAAAGCGAATTTTTTTCCGTTTCGCACATCGACCCTTTACTAGGCAGCAATTCGCATACAATCTCTTCTAAAATACAAAATAAATGTTCGCGGTCTTTTGCAGGAATCTTTTCTACTAGACCGCCTTGGACGTTGTGTCCGAAAGTTATAAATTGATTTGGCAGAGCACTAAAGCTGCTCTGCCATTCTTTGATTATCGAAAGAGTTCCACGAATTACTGTATTCATTTGGATAGGGTGAAAATTAGGGAGGTGGCTGAGGAAAGTATTCAGATAATCAATATTAAACATGTGGTCTATTTGCCACCGTCCTGTTACAACTACTGTCGTCGTGCCAGCGTCTCTCGACTTCGTAACGTCCTCCGAAGCAGGAATTCGGCCATTAAGCGATTCAACCATTCCGTCGATTTCGACATGCATTTCATCAATGAATAAGTCATCATTATCGTTGAACATTTGCAAATCTTCAAATTCGATGCTAACTTCAATTTTTCTCTTGTAGCTGTCGTTCCAGTTTTTGTCAATGATCTTTTGAAATAGTTGTTTAAGCATTCGATTGTCGTTTGCCAAGAATATAATAACTCTTCCCGGTTTGTCCATTCTGGCAGAGCTGAGTGCTCTAAGTAAAAGTATGGTACTCTTTCCCGTTCCAGGAGGTCCGTAGATAATAATATGTGGCTCAGTTGTTTCCACAATGCTCAGTTGCTCATTATTAAGAAGAATTGGTCCCTGATCGAGTCCGACATATTTTTGTTCGATAACTGTTTTACATTTAGAAAAATCTTGCTTATCTATCATTCGATAAATTTCCAATGCATTCGACATCAAGGAGCTGAATTTGGCCGATCGGTAGCCGATTATTGTCGCAATGAATGTGTATAGTTTATCTTTTTCGTCAAACGAAAGCTCTTTGGCTGAATTTTCCAGATTTGCTTGCGATGTTTCTTTCATCGACAGCCAGTATTCTCTTAAATTAGGGCTTTCGATTTCTTTCTTCCCTAAGACTTTGTATTTGGAGTGTGTCTTTATGACATCATGATTTGGGATGCAAATCACGCCACGAATTTTAAGTGGACACACCGTGCTGCCAGTTACTTTATGAAATACGTCTTCCATGCCGGGGATTCTTCTGTCAAGCTGAGCCACTGCTGTATTAAATCTCTTTCCAACACTTTTTTTATCGTCGCAGCCCTTCGTTTCGATTACAAAAATGCCAAGCCGAAGATGTAAGAAAATAGCATCGCATTCAAAGTGTCGTTTTTCATCCTTCCACGTACTGAGATTAATTTCAGTGACCCCTTCACAATTCATTTTCTTGATATATTCTTCGGTATTGAAGCCCAAAATGAGTATTCCTCCCAGCTGTAGTTGCCGAAATGCAGTAGAGAACTTTTCCTCACCGGCTTGGCCAGCTATATCTCTTCTGTAAGCCTGTTTTTCTTTTTCCTTAAATTCTTGCTCAACTTGCGCAACTGCGTTTTTTCGAGTATCGAGACGTCTACCAGGCAATACATCAAGAGCGTCGGGAATGCAAATGGTAGCGACTTTCTCTTCCAACGACGCGCTGAGTGTTTCTTTCCAGTTTCCATATGTTTTTTCCAGCCAATATTTTGATTGCTCCGCAAAGGTGGACGGATTATCGCTGCCAGTCGCCATTATACAAGTTTCTCTAAAAGAGGCTGCGAACATATTTAGTAATACAGGTATTTGGAAACTTCAAGACTTCCCAGTCTCGAAAAATGCAGAAAAATTGTTTTTAATGGTTTCTGCAGCGACGTAACATCGAACTAATTGTCATTATTAACAAAAAAATTAACTTACTTTTGTGTATGTACCGTAAATATAAAGAAACCAACTCATTATTTACTGAGCAAAGAAACAGATACCGTGTTTCGCGTAACTGACTTAACAGCGAAGAAAAATAACCTGTTTCAGCTGTTTAGTCGGTTTTCTTGAAAATTTAGGATTTATTGGATTACATTAGTTAGGTCAATAATTTCACAAATGCATCCAACGATTTCATTATTTCGTCCATGATTTCGTAAATTCGTCCAATCCTTCAGTCACGCGTACTTGCGAAATCATTAGACGAATATATATAATAGTTGGACGCATTTGTGAAATCGTTCGATAAATTTACGAAATTACTGGATACATTTTTGACATCGTTTGCAGCAGCAATTATGAAATCCTTGGACTAATTAAAGCAATACCCTGTAATAGACACTCTTACCGGAGTTTCTCGAAAATAAGCCCACCCGAAAATAAGCCCACCCCGGGCGTATTTTCGAAAGCCTTCTCGAAAATACCCCCGGGCTTATTTTCCGGTCAAAAATTACTCCGACCGCGTCAAAAAACACACCGCTTCTGCTGCCTTTTCTCGAAAATACGCCCGGGGCTTNGGGGGCAAAATACTGCAATTTATGCATTTCTCGAAAATAAGCCCCGGGCTTATTTTAGAGGAAAATGTTGAGGCTCGAAAATGCTATTTCTCGTAAATAAGCCCGGGGCTTATTTTCGAGAAAACCCGGTATACAGAGTGCCGGCTAAGAGGCAGATTTAAAAAAGGACGTAACTTTCATTGGCGAAAAAACGGTTCTCCTCCATTAGACTCTTTCAATGAGTTAAAGAGAGCCGCTTATGTATAAAAAGTGAATCGGTGCACCAATTCTAAGTATGATGCTGTGGGATAGTAAGAAACGCTCTCTAATGTAAAAGTATCAAATAAAGAGGACTTACCGAGGAAGTATGATAAAATGCAAAAATGAGAAAGTATTCTGCTAACAATAAATAGTAAAAGAAGAAGATTGTGCAGCCTTTCTTTGTTTGACTCGCAGCGCTTTTTGCGCGAGACGTGGTAGTGGGAGAGAAAATGGCACGTTTGAGACGTATCGTGCGACGCAGCACGGCTCGTGCGTGGATGGATGCTCCTTTATGAAATCAAGCGATCTATCTTTCATGCTGCGCGGTAAAACAAATGCGCTATCGCGTTACAAATACGCCATCGCTCTTGTTTTTCTCGCGCTCTGCGCGAGCCTTCTTCTCATCGGGGAAAGTGTGGTGTACGCACAAGTAGCACCATGTTTTCGCATGGAAGCAGACGTTCGCAGGCGCTAAAAATGATCGGCTCGCGAGGTTATCGGGGTCGCTGATTCGAATGGAAGCATTCGTTTCTTAAGTACGCCCCTTATTCGAAGGGAAATTCGCGTCGAAATTCGCGGTTTTGACGTTTTCTCCTTGCGTTTTTTTCATTTTGAGAGTTGAAAGAGGGAGTCACTTGGAAGTTTAGTTTTGATCGTTTCGCACACTTCTGCATTAATTTTCGCTTGAACGATTGACGATGGTGATTGCAATCAGTCTTTTCTTAGCGACAGCGCTGAGAGCGTGATTACGTCTCGAAGCGAAAGCAATATGTACTGTAAGTAACGGTTGGCCGTTAGTTTGTCATCGAGGGACTTGACTTTTGAAAACGAAACAATTGTGCGTAACTACAAGTACGACTCTGTATGCAATGAAATAGAATTTCGCAGGCTCTGTTCGATCTTTCTCAGTTCATATTGTTGTTTGTTGCAGGCGCACAATTTAATTCGCACTTGATAAATTAACGCTTTAGTTTAGGTACGGTTTGCCAAAATAATTCGTTACGTAATATAAGCAATTATTGGAGACCCTCGCGCGCCCTCGCAGACATGCGGTATGCACCTTGGCTTCTACTTGGTATTACAATGCACAGCGCCTCTTGCTGTGCATTTTAATCGATTTATTGCAGTCGAGCTCCTGGCATGCGGCGCATTATCGATTATGCAAATTTTGGAGCGTATCACGTGGGAGGCATGGGGTCACGGCGTGCTGCCGTTTGTTCCATTCATTTGCCATATTCCTCTCGCTCGCGTGCGCGTTCTCTCTGTGTCTTTCTTTCTCGCTCTCCGCTCGCGAATTGAAAGCGATCTTTGCTGCATCGTCAACGCTGCCAACTGGCTCTGAGAGGAAGACGTTCAGAGTTTCGATGGGCGAAGAAGGGTAATAAAAAGTGCCATTATAGTCAAACGTACCAAACTGAAACTGTCTCAAAAGTGAAACTGTCTCAAATTATCTCAAAAGTGAAACGATAAATTAGAAAACTAATAAGAGGAGATCTATTGCAAAAAATCGGAAATTTGCTGAATACCTCTCGCTCGATTCTACTATAATCGGGCTAAAAGGCGACCGGTACGCAAAGGCTACCGTAATCAGAGGCGCGTGATTGGAACTGCGCCACGTAAGAATTTGTGGCCATAACAATCCCGTGCGGTGCTATTTGAATACATACATTGTAATCAGGCTAGAATCGCTTTAGGACCTCTGACGTACCGGTCGTCCTTTAGCCCGATTAATTTTACTATCATTTTGCCATCGAAAATTGTAGTTTTGTGAATAACAGATAATTTCGCTGAATTTTGCTCACCTTCGCAACGAGTCGTAACCATGCGGATGCTAAATGCAGAAAAGATGCAAATCTAGTCGATTAATCACTGTCGCATCAAGAATGGATCGCTGCTAACTGAGAAATGCTGGTCAAATGAATATTCTTGCGGAGTTGACAGCGTCATCGATCAATTTAATTATGCCATGTGCATCGGTTAATCGAAAGTAGAAGTCCTGAACAAATCGAAAGTGCTTTAATTGCTCTAAAAGTGCCATCAGGTGTGTAGAAAAGAACATCGCATTCTCGAACTAATGTGCTCAAACTTGATAGAGAAAGCAGCAGCAGCCTTAAAGCAATTAGTGCAGCATCGCTTAAAGATCTGGTGGATCAATAAAATTGTGAGGGACTGGCTTTGCACTTATGATAGACTAAATTGGTGCGATCTGATGAAAGGCATGGCTGGCGCTCAGTTGCACAGAATGTTGATTTGCTTGATTGATGTAGAATTGGAAAAGCGCTATTTGAGTTAAACTTGCTCTCAAAATAGGAAAATTAACAGTGCCGTAGAGAAATGAGCACACACTTGTTCGCAGTAAACCTGCCCAACTGCAACTCGATCAAGGTAGGAATGGTTGACAGCTTTCTTTCCTATTGCATTGCGTGATCACGCGAAAGGTTTGCAGTCAAAAACATTGGAGGCTATATTTTGTTCGCTCTACCAATTATCGCCGAGAACGCTCACAGATTTCCTGTAGAATAAAGACAAAAATCACATGAAATAATCAACTGGAAT